>VZRS01014783.1:802076-848830 GCA_013398055.1 Ifrita kowaldi
CAGGCACTGATCTCTTCTCTGTGGTGGCCAGTGACAGGAACTGAGAGAATGGCCTGAAGCTGTGTCAGGGGAGGTTTAGGTTGCATATTAGGGAAAGGTTCTTCACTCAGAGGGTGGTTGGGCACTGGAACAGGCTCGCCAGGGAAAGTGCTCACAGCACCAAGCCTGCCAGATTTCAAGAAGCATTTAGACAATACTAACAGGCACATGGTGCGCTGCTTGGAGTTGTCCTGTGAAGGGCCAGGATCATTCACAAGGATGATCCTTGTGGGTCCCTTCCAACTCAGGATATTCTATGATTCTATGGTTTTCCTCCCTTTCTTCCACCTGTAAACTTGGAAAAATGCCTGTGCAGAAATGGGTCCTCATAATGTGTCCTGCACCCCTCCCTGTTTCTCCCTTTTCTTCTTTCTCCAGCACAATCTCCTTGTTTTCTCTCTATGTTGCAGTCTTATAAATATTGTTGTTATTGCACCATAAAGTGCAAGAATGTGACACATAAGTCCACACAAAAATAAATAAATATCCTTGAAAATGTTAAACCTACAGCGAGCTCCCATGTAGATGTCCCAGGAAAAGGCATGGGTTTGGGACCATTCCTTATTAAGCCTAGTGTGGGGCTTATGAGAAGGGAAGGGGGGAAGGGACCATATTTTGAAGTTGATGAATCCCTCCAGAAACCACACAGATTTTAGCAAGAAGGTCAGCACTAAAATATCAGTGATAAGCTCAGCCTCGTTGCTATAGTGCTGTTTGCTCTTTCAGGCATGCATTACATTTGTCCTACAGCAAGGTCTAGAAAATCCTTGCATTTTAGTGATGAGCTGTAACAGATTCCTCCTGTCTCCCGGGTAGCAGGGACAGACCTAGAATAACACATGTGCACAATTAGGATCACACTTAATTTGCCTTCAGAAGACACAAGGTGACCAGATGTGGATAAGAACAGCTGAAATATATTTTTCTCGATTTATAATTGTCATACACAATTCTGGGAATGCTGGAACCTTGTGCTGGAGTGACTTCAATCTCCAGACAATTCTCTTACAACGACGGACCAAGAGCCTGATGTGCAGACAATGTGACCACTGGGAAAGAAACAAGCAGAAATGGAATGTAAACACCAAGAAAAAACCCATGCCTTGCAGGGTTAGCGTTTGGAGTCCAGAGGTGACAAACGATGACCAGAGAATGAGTTAAAAGTGGAAGAACTGGTGTAAACAAATAAAGAATGCTGACAACGAATGAGAACCAGATTCGAAGAAGATGTGTATGTGCAGTATGCTAGATTAGCTCAGTGCAAGTCCTGCCTACATGGCAGTTGGCTCAGTCTTTGAGTAACCTTGGCAGTCTCTGAGGATTAGTGTCTCACAAGCACAAAATGTGCTTCTATGGTTTTTAAAAAATATTTTTATTCAGAAATGCAACCCCTTTCAGCATCTGATGAGACTGTTTTTCTCTTTCCACCTTCTTATCCTCCAAGACACATATTTATTATAACTTTTTCAAAGAAGTATCTCCTTTCAGCCCCCATCTCTTTTGCTGTGTGTTCCTCCAACATGCATACACACAGCCCACGGCCGTGATGCAATGCTTATATAACGGGACTCCCCCTTCATCTGTAAGAGGTACAGACATTACAGGAAATTTCGTATGGGCATCACTGAAGTCGGGGTAATTAACATTCAGCATAGATTAGTCTCACTGAGAGCAAAATGTCATCTTTTCATTAGGCAGAAAAAGGCAGGTGCTATAAATCACTGTCAGCGTGGTCAGTGATAACACACCGTGTTAGCTGAGCTATCATGCACTCCTTACTCTTGGGCTTGACCTTCCTGATGTGCAGAGGTGACGCAGTGCTGCTGCCGGGACGCAGGACCCGGGGCAGTGCGGCTGCTGGCTCCAGCGCAGTGTCACACACGCCGGTGGCAGCCGGCTTCCCAAGCCCCGCTCCCTCCCGTGCGCTGCAGGACCACGGCGCTGGCACCGAGCTCAGCGCTTTCCACTCTCCTGCCCCTGCACAGCTGCCCTGTGTAACACAGTGGAAAACATGAAGCCACACGTGGGGAAAACCCAGATGACTCAAACCGTGGCAGAGAACCTGAGAAATGAACACACCTTCGAGCCTGTGCCTTCACACAGACATGGGGTGCGGTGTTTTTTGCTAATGCCCCAGTCCAGCATCTGACATTCTTGAAGGACACTGCTAAAATGGGACTGAAATGAACACCTCCTCATCCAAAACTCCTTGGCTGAGGAGTTCACTTTAATGCATTCTAAGCGGCCCAGTAATTTCAAGCCAAGTGTGGAAAACTTAAGTAGAGTATTTTGCTTCATTGGTCTGGTTCTAAATGCTGCAACATTACATACCTGAGCATTGCCCCAAACATATCCAGTGTAGCTGCTCTAAGGCTATGGAAAGCTGACTGCTCAGATGGTTGGGCAACTTAATATTCCTCTGTTTAATAATTTTGTAGTTACTTTGCGTGTCAACATAAGGGGCTTTTGCAAGAACAACCATAGCCACAATTGCATACTGAATGGGGAGTTTTGAGCTATGCGCTGGAAAGTTAAAGCAGCCCTGTTCTGTGCTACCATTCAGCACAGTACAAAAAATAGCAGAGCAGCAAAGACAAGTGCTATTACAGTTTCCCATTGAATCACGCTGCTGTTTAGAGAAGGAAGTGCTGTTTCCAGTGCTCATTCTCCTTTATGAAAGGTTAGCAGCTTTGTGCAGCTTTATGAGCCAGTGTGTTTTCCAAGTGGTGACTAAGTAGGTTATCACAATGTGGGAAGTGAATTAACAGTGATGGAAACAGATTCAAGCTATGGATTAAACAAAGGCATGATGGCTTTTATAGGCCCTCAAGCTGCAAGCTCGTCATGTAGAAACCATGAACAGTCAAAATATTAGGGACTAAAAACATCAATTCACTGAGAAACCTGAGACTTGACTCTTAATGATGCTTCCCTTATACATCTGCTGAGTGAAGAATCTGTATGCAGTAACTGAAAAAGGTGATAGCAGTTTTTTAGACACACACTGATTCATCTGTATTTCTCTATCAAACACTAAGCCCTTCACAAACCAAGGTCAGCCTGTTGATACTTTTCATTCATGTAGATCAAGGTCTTTGTGGTTTTTATTTGCTGTAAAAAACAACTCTTGCACATCTAGGTTGGAAATAATTTTCTGGGGGTTTTTTTGGCTTAGCAAATTCCACTTTATGTTTCCATTGCTTTGATAACATATGCTATTTGCTTCTACTGACAGACATACTGAGAACTGCAGTTTATATACACACATATAAAAGGCAGTATTGATTTAAATGAATACAGACAGCAGCTCTTTTTCTCTGCTTGCAAGAATATGAGTGGGATTCATCTCTCACTCAGATACCAACAAGGTGGATGTCCAAGTGAGAACTAGTCAATCAGGTGTTCATCATAGGAATAGGCAATTGTCCTATGAAGATGGCCATGTCACTTGTGCATATCAGAGAAATAAATATATGCCACGTTATCCTTTGCTTTTATATGAAGAGCTGACTGTTATTTTCTGCTCTTCTCTACACTGCAGATCCTGCTGCCATACTCTTGCTAGCCACTTTGGTACCCGGGTTCTGATGAAGGTGAAGCACAAAAGCCAGCTGAAAACAGTTGCTTGGAAATAAAACTTATTGCTAGCTGATATGTTGACAAGATCTCCCTGACCAAGCCTTTGACAGCCTCTGTAGCTGGGCAGAGGCAGCCAGACCTGTCCATGTGAACACATTGTCAAAGGGGCAGAGGGCCTGTGTTATTGAGGACATAACTTGCAGCACCACAGGCTGCTGCACCGTGCCGTGTGCTCAGGGAAAAGAGGAGCAAAATCTTCCTCTGGCAGAGCTAGACTGAAAAAATCAGGTTTGAATCCAGTGTATCTCCACTGAATGGTTGATTCATTCAGCGACATTTTTACTCCTATCACTTCCTCCCTTTGAGGACTCTGTCTTCTAGTTTGACTGCTTATTTTGAAAAAAGCCCCAACAAACCAAAAAACCTAAACCAGCTACATGTTGGAAATATAACTGTGGGACTCACTGGAAAGTACATTTTTCAGTTCATGATCTATTAATCCATTTGCTGACAAGATTCCTCTTTTTACCAAGATGTGTCTCTCCACTTTATTTTCTTTACAGGAAAGTCTCTTGGGCACGGAGCTTTTGGAAAGGTGGTACAAGCATCTGCCTTTGGAATCAGGAAATCACCAACATGCAGAATAGTTGCTGTGAAAATGCTGAAAGGTATCTTGCTGCAAAGCTGCGTTGGAAAAAATGATGCCTTATATAGTGGTGCATTCTTTATACGATTCTCTCAAAAGCAAAAGCTTCCCACAACAACTCTTTGAAGCCTCCAAAATGTGTACAAATCAAGTTTCAGGTCCACCACGAGTGAAATGGCAGAACTATGAAACAAAAATTGCGTTCACAGCAAAAAGTCGTACCATTGTGCTAGACTGACCCTATACTGAATGCTGTAAATTAAATTTAGCGGAAATACAAGGTCTTCACATCCACCTTGTTGTGAAGACGCTTGGATGGAAGCTTTCATATTTTCCTTGGTCATTAATTCCAAGGAGTAATAATCTTACTGTTAAAACCAGATGCCTTATGTCTAATTTGCATATGTCTGACTTCTGCATCTCGTTCTAACCCTTTCCATTCGATTAAATAATGATTTTTCTTCATGAAGGCCCTTTCATTAAGCTAAACACACTGAGCAGTTTAAATCTTGGTGGTGTTGTGCAGGAGTGTCGCCTCTGAACCGGCTGCAGGCTCATCACACAGTGCTCAGGATGCTGGCACCTAGGTTGTGCAATGGATTTGCCAGCACTGCTCATACACCAGTGCTCATCTGAAAGTAAAATCATGCCCCAGCTATTCACTGCCACCTTTCTCATTGGAGCAGAAAGGACAAAACTCCCTTGTTGATTTGGAGAGGGCGCTTGGGACGTTAGTGAGCAGGATGATGTTCAGTCATAGCCTGCAGCAGCTGTGATTGAATTCCCTGATCCAGAGTCCTGCTGGCATCCCTTCACATGTATTTAGCTTTCCCTTCTTCATATGTGTAAGGATCATAGCAGGCTTTTTTTTTGCATTGCCCTGGGAGTTTATGCTGCACTGCTTATCTGTCCTAATCCCTGAATCCTTTCTGGTGCTGTTTCTCTGCCAGGACACATCCCCTATTCTGCCAGCATGGCTTGGATCCCCAATGCTCTCGGTTGACTCTGTTCAGGCATGGTTTGAATAAACCCATCTTAGCCAGTGGCTCCTAGTTTCACATATGCTTACTTATCATTTATCAGGAGATGTGTAGGTGTCAATTCCAGCCCTTGATGAGGTCTGCCAGGTTCAGGGTTTCTTTATGTACATCAGCAGGCTTCTTGTGCCAGCCAGCACCACCAAGGCAGCAGTGAGTGCTCCTGGAATAAATGGGAGCAGACAGCAACTACAAGAAGTCTTCCTGGTGGGATTCACATGTGTGTGTAGAGCAGATGCTTGTATCTGAGTCAGTCACTCAAATGCCCTTCACTGGCAGTGCTGAGAAACAACAGCTCATCCCATCTTAAGGCAGATCCCTGCACACAGGGAGCTGAGTCCTTGTTCAGCTCTGCTGGCAATGGAGAGAGCCAGCAGTGACCAGAACTTCTGTTGGTATCTTCAGTATCTCACCTAAAGCACAGGAGATCTGCCTCGTTCCTTGTGTCCTCACTAGATTATCCAGGAACTTTGCAGTCATTCATAGGCTTTACCCTCACAGAATTCCCATACGAGCAAATAGTGGGTCATTAAGTAGAAGACAAGTTTTGTGTAGGACACCAAGAAAAACTGTTTCCATTCAGACATTGAAACCAAGCCCTTTAAGACCTAGCTCTACAGTTTTTTCCACAGGACTGCTCTTGGTGTCACTAAACTGAAAAAACTCCTTTTGGGCCTACACAAAGCAATATGGTTTTTTTCTTGTTTCCTTAAAAAAATTAAATTCTGCAGGAAAAAAAAATTCTCAGGGGAAATTAAAGGTTTCACTCAACACTAAATAGAATGTTTTGGATTTGTTTGACTTCTTATGCCATTGCTATTATTACTGGTCATGACTGGTAAGGGTGAGATGCAGTCAGCTCACTTTAACCAATTAATATTTACTTCCCTGGTCTATCTCCAGCCTTCCTGTATAATGAACAGAATCAGACAGGCATCACCAAGGGGTAGTTCATCTTTTCCTTATACAGATGGCTAAACTTGATGGCTGCATCAGCTTCTGGAAATACTTTGCTCTTGCCACTGACCCCTTAAGAAGTTGATTAGTTCAGGCTAGAATATAACCCTTAGATAGCTAAAGTCATGTCAGATGAAACCAGTTCTAGATAGAGTTAATTATAATCTTGAAATCCCTTTTTATTTGTTCTTTCATTTTTTGGCTAAAATGTCAAAACTATTCATGTGAAAAAAAAAATTTCTCTCAGTTCTAAATATAATAGAGTCTACTGGGAGGAAGTTGAGTGCCTGACTCTTTTTATGGGTTTAATTGCAACCAAGAGGATGCTGAGCAGGGAGAAATAGAGAGAGAACACCAACACAAGAAGTACATCCAGTAATGGAGGTTACTTCAATGGAAAGTAACGAGAAGCAGTAAAGCTCAGCAGGACCAGTTCTTTGCCTTTTCACATTTATTTTGTATTTACAGAAGGGGCCACAGCAAGTGAGTACAAGGCACTGATGACTGAGCTGAAAATCCTAATCCACATTGGTCATCATCTCAACATTGTGAATTTGTTGGGAGCTTGCACAAAATATGGAGGTAAAAAGATCTGCACTGCTCTGAAAATGGGTTAGGATTATCCCCCAATAACAGTCAGTTGGCCATGTTGTTTTTCATCCAGAGGTCAAGTTAGTAACTTTTAATATTTGAGCTCATCCTGTAGTTGCTGAAAAAAAAAAAAGAGGAAAAGAAAAAGAGATTTTCAGTCACTTAATGATGTGATTAAACATTTCCTCTATTTAAACTCTCTTTTAGTATTAACATGTGAAGTGTGAACTTAGGAACATGCCACTTGCTGTCCTTTATCTCACTCACTTCACTGCTCAAGCTCAAGTTAAATATAATCTGGAAAGGCTGGGAACAAGGGATATCAGCTGCTGGCCCTGAACTACAAATCACAATGCAGCTGTTGTAAAATCTTCCATGATATTACACTAAGAAAATCAAAAGGCCAGTATGGGAGACTGTTTGTTTTAGATATGTCACCTATTTTAGTTCAACAAGTGTGTGTGGGCTGCGGGACTCCAGTCTGAACTGCCTGAAGAGGAAACAGAGGGTCCCTCAGGACCCAGATTCAAGACCCAGCTTTCAAAAATTAGGCGCTGCCCTAATTTCCAGAAGCAGTATTGTTTTGATAATATCCAGCGTCCTTCAAGCAACCTTCTACTCCTTTGGACATGTTGCCAGTTATTCTGGACTCAAGTTGTAGTTATGGGCATGAAAGACTCTCTTTCTCAGAGCTGATGCCAGCTTTTATTGCTTTATGCCGCTCAAAATGCTGCTTTTTTTTTTTTTTTTTTTAATTTTATTTAATTGCCCAGGACCTCTGATGGTGATTGTTGAATACTGCCAGTATGGGAATTTATCAAACTATCTGAAGAGCAAGAGGAATCTTTTCTGCCCTAACAAGGTGAGGAGGCAGATGGTCCTGGTAGAGTTCATCTTACCTGACGCAAGTGTTGGTAATGTAGATGTCAGCTCTGAGCTGGTCTCCTCAGACTCTCTTCTACCAAAGGAGAGAAATGACTTTCGGGTGAAGTTCACCTGACATATATTAATACTTGTTGTTGTGCCAAGAAAGGATTCACCTTTCCCTCCCTGACTGTGCAAGGAGATTGCTGTGACTGATTTGGCTGGAGCCATCTACAGCAAGGGGAAGTGAATCCTACCCAAAGTGTTCCCACATGCTCTTGCCCGGCTCTTGATGAACCCGTTCCTGGTGAGCTTGGGGTCAGCAAAGCCAAAGGAAGTGGTTTTGCCCACTGATTTCAGTACTGCTGGGAGCACAAACAAGATAATACCAATTAAATCTCATGTCTCAAGACACCCTAATATTAAGAGATTTACAAGTAATCTTATTAGTGTGTGAGAAGAGCTATCAAGAGGAAAAGAGATTAGAGTCTTGTCCTCACATCCCACAGCCCCCTGAATCAAATTCATGGTATGTTTCTTATTACAAACCTAAATCCAAATGTCCCAGAAAATTCAAATTGTTCCAGAAAAATCCTCCAAAGGATCCAGGGCTCTGAAATGAGACTTAGGAGCCTGGATACAGAACAGTAGGTCTCAAAACCCCTGCTCAGCTGCGCCAAAAGCTTGGCAGCATCTCAGGGTTTTTTTCAGGAGGGCTCTGTGGGAGACCCCACTCGAGAGGCTATCCCCCTCTAAAAGGCTTTTGCTGAGTCTCTGTTCCCAAGGCTGTTGGTGTTGTACTCCACATGAGACACAGCAGCTGGCTCCTCCTACACGTGGTTGTTGGAGTAGGCTGCTCAGCAGGGAGTATGGCTGGGCAGGCTCCATCCTGAGTGGAGTCACTCCCATACCCCCTTCCCACACCCAGCACCCTGGCACCCTTGGGAAGGTTGCCCAGGCAGGAAGGAGGTGGAAGTTTGGCTCTGCACCAGTATGCACAGGGAACAGAGATGGTTGCAGGACAACAGGAAAGGTAAGAGGGGGAAAGAGTATGGCCAGGCAGCCAGGCTGCTCTACAGGTAGCAGTGAGGAAGCTTTTTCCAGTGTTGCATGTGTCCCATTAAACCATCACATCATTGGCCATAAGAAGAAAGCATCGGATAAAGGCATTGAGGAGAGGCAGTCACTTCCAATAGCAGCTCTGTTCCAAACACCAGGTGCCCTTGCTCCTCACTGAAAGGGCTTACAAGCCCACACCAAACCTGTACAGGGACATAGAGGCAGATGTCTTAGGCAGCCTGGGACAAAACGCTGACGTTTGAGAGGTCTGGGATACCTGCATGGTGGGCACAACCTTCCCCACCCACTTCTTCGTGCTCCTTCTCTGTCTGCTGGAGAGAAATGGGCCCTTTCAGATGTCTCATTTCAGGCTGAGATGAGCCACAGCCCAGCAGACAGGTCCATCCATACATCCCGCAGATCCTCACTGCAGCAGAGATAGCCCACTGCCCTGGTTACCCCAAAATCATGCTCTGGTGCTCCCAAGCCACCACGTTTCTGCCCTCTGGGGATGAGAACCATGGCGGAGCACAGCCCTGCCACCAGCCCCTGCCTGCCACAGTGGCACTGGACACCCCTGCCCGTGAGAGATGTGACCACCCACGGCACAGACCACCAGCCCGGCAGAAAGGCGGCAGCAGTCTGACTTGGTTCCTTTCCCACCCCCTCCGCTGCTCTGATGTAGCACCTCTTCTGCTCTGTTTGTTTGAAGGACTCCTCTCTGCAGGGAGAGCCAATGAAACAGAAAAAGGATATTGAGCCCATGGAAAGCAAAAAACAAAGGCTGGCCAGTGTCACCAGCAGCGAGAGCTTCGCAAGCTCTGGGTTCCAGGAAGATAAAAGCCTCAGTGATGTGGAGGAGGACGAGGAGGGTAGGTATTAATTCCTTCCTGTCCCTACACGGACTGTGATATTTTTACAACATACTGTGAATCCCTGAAATTTTTTTCCTCATTTATCACCCTAATAAACATCCGTGGGAGACGCTCAGAGGGTCATGTCCAGAGGGTAGCAGATTTAAAAAAAGATTATTTCCAGGGTTACTAAATCCGTCAGGAAAATGTGTGATTGTTTCTTCTGACTGCTCCTTATCTTTGGGGAAAACACAGCAGTGTCCAAAGCACGGGGTGTAAAGCAAGCACTATTTTTGTTTCCAGTGACAGTGGGTTGACCTTCAAATACCCGTCCATGAAGAGTGAATTTATGGGAATAACGGGGTCTGTAAGAAAGGGGGGAAACAACTGCCTGAGAGCCATCTTTGTGACAAACCCTGCTTTCCACCTCTGCAGATGCTGATGACCTGTACAAGTTGCCCCTCACTATGGAGGACCTGATCTCTTACAGCTTTCAGGTGGCCAGAGGCATGGAGTTCCTCTCCTCCAGAAAGGTGAGTTTTGCACCGAGGGTTTTTCACTGTAGAAGCACAGGATTCAGAGGGGAAATCATGTCTACATTGTAGTGACACCTTCCTTGGGAGAGGTCCCAAAGGAAGAGCCGTTTTCCTCTTGGCATTATAAATATAACTGTGTTTATCCAAGTATCCATAGTCCATAAACACAGGATCATGACTGAAGGCAGTGGGTCAAGCTCATTCATTTGGGGAAGATCTTTCGGGTGTGGTCGGTTTTTCCCTAATTTCAACACATATTAGGGAGCTCCAAATGATTCAGCTCTTTCCCTGCAAATATCAAAGGGCTTAAAAACTTGTCACTTTCTGGATTTAGTAATTTTTTTTTTTTTTTTTAAGTAATTACCGCTGTTCACAGTAACTTCATGTAAACTACAGGCAGCTTCCCTAAAAAAATCAAATTTATCAATAATAATAATAATAATTAATAATAATAATACAATTTTTTAAGGATATAGGAGACAGGAAATTTGTGGGCAGGAATAAGGAAATGCAGTTTGATTGTGAAACTGTTTTATTATAGTGCATTCATCGTGACCTGGCAGCCAGAAACATCCTTTTATCTGAGAACAATGTTGTGAAGATCTGTGATTTTGGCCTCGCAAGAGATATTTATAAGAATCCTGATTATGTGAGAAAAGGAGATGTAAGTCAAGATGCTGTTTATTTACCCAAATGTTTATAACATGTATTTCACACTGTTCACCAAAATGTTCTATAGACGTTCACACTTCCCGAATTTAAAACCTCAAAAGCTGTCATGGTTTTTATGTGAAGATGAGCTATCCAGATGTGTTGTGGGTCTGGGAAGCATTTCTATCCTCAGGCATAAGGCTTAGACATGCTAACTGCTTCACAGCTTTGCCCTGCTAATACTTCATTGTTTAGACATTTCTTGACTGGCTCACCAAAACCCCTTTACTCCGTAAACTTCCTTCAAGGAAACCAGTCCCTCCAAAAGAAGGTGTGTTCCCCGAGAATATCTCCAACAGCATTATAGAATGGTTGGTGCTCAGATGCAGGGTTTTCTGCCCTGTCTCTGTGATGCTGGCAGGAGACCTCTGCTTCTACACACCCCCACATCCCTGTAAAGAAAAGGCCTGGTCACAGGTTTCCAATGTCTGGTGTTTCGTGCCACATGTTTTTTAAAAACAGCCTTTTGCTCCAACAATTTGTTAAGTGTATGAATGAGTGTGGGTTTATCTTGACGGCCTGTAAGGAAATCCCACAGGTTCCTGCTTGAATGGTAATTATTTACATAACAATATATAGTTGATTCATCTATGATTAAAATCTTTTGGGCTTTGAAAAAGTCAGATTTGTCCCTTTTACTCCAGGCTCGACTTCCTCTCAAGTGGATGGCTCCTGAATCCATATTTGATAAAATCTACAATACAAAAAGCGACGTGTGGTCCTACGGGGTCTTGCTGTGGGAGATATTTTCCTTGGGTACGTTAACTCTGCACCCCAGGAGCTTGACAGGAGCGGGGACTGCAGCTTGGGGAAAACATTCATTACCTTCAATGATCTTCTGCCAGGTGTTTCAGAAAGACCTAAATCAGTCAGAAGTGAGGTGTGCGGGTAGAGGCAGAGGGATTGTCATGCCCCTGTGAACTAGAAAGTTTGGTGGTTGTAAGAGCACTGAAAGCTCATTTGCCAAGCTGAAAGCCTTACTGGATAGCACAGCTGAGAACTTTACCACTTACTTCTGCCATGGGCAAACCTAAGCTTCCCTCTTTTCCCTGTAGAAACCTTTGGTAGAGGATGCAGAGCAGCACAACCAGAGCAGTCACAGTGCTTTGTCTGACTGACGGCACAAGTCAGGAAAACTGGGCAATTTTTAAAGCATTTTAATTGAATGTGGAACCCTGTGGGATAACACAGAGCTGTTATCCTGGGTCATCAGCTGCCCAAGACCAAGGCACCACCTCCTGTGCCACAGACAGCATTCAAGGCACCGAGTGCCATGAGCTGGGTGCTCTCGCAATAGCTTCTTATTCCTCTTGTGGGAGCAAGGCAGCCAAACCCACAGTTTGCATGTCTCAGATTCTGTCACCTCCATTTCCAGCCCGAGTCCAGGAGGTCCCCCCAGCCCAGGAGGGATCCAGAACCCCCCTCACCCAGGCTACTGGACATAGCAGGCGAAAAGCATCTGCACTGATGCCGCAGGACGAACTAGAGCATGCAATCTGAAATTAAAACCCAGTAAAGCCTTTTTTCTGTCCTTTCTTTCATGTGGAAAAGGCAGGATACAAGATGTACAGTGAGTGGAACAACAATGACCGTCAGAATAGAAGAATCTTAATTGAGTTCAACACAGAGGCTGACAAAAGAGGCGAACAGCAGAGGAAACAATACTATACAATTCTCAGGACAATCAATCATTTATTAGTTTAAATACATGTTGTTGGTCAGCCTGCCAACTCTTGTGATTTTATGGTCAGCCTCATAATACCTGCTATTTTTGCCTTAAAGCACCAGCTCCTTGAACCTGGTGACTCTCTGACTCTATGAAAGGTCTTTTTTTTCCTTTCATTTTCCCTTTTCCTGATGTTTTTCTGTCTACAGAAAAAAAAAGACCAACAATACAATCAGGCTGCATCTGAAAAACACAGAAAACAGAAAAACAATGCAAATGTACTGTGATCTCATTTAAAACAATGATTTCAATTTTTTCAAGGTGATTTTGAGCATTTGGGGTTTGTTAACATTGTGCTCACTAGAATTTGGAATAATACAAACCAATAGAGAGATTCGACTTGGCTTTTCAAGGGATAGTGTTCAAATCAAATTCATGTGTATTTTTTTCTATTCAGGCCAGGAAAGCCCCACCAATAGTTGTCTTGATCTTACCCCCTCCCCCCCACCAAAGACTGGGGCTTGGAGCATGACCAGCAGTAATTCCCTGCCTGTGGCAGCTGGCAGGGCCAGACCCTGCAGGGGCATCACCCCCTGACCCCCAGCTCTGCAACCTGATGCTGCACACCCCAAGTGTTTGAGGGAGATGCATAATAGGGCCACAGCTAGGTCACAGGTACTCAAGGCATGTATCTATTCTCCCAATGCCACCTGCAGGTGCCTCTCCTTACCCTGGAGTCCAAATAGACGAGGATTTCTGCAGCAGGCTGAAGGAAGGCACAAGGATGCGAGCCCCGGAGCAAGCGACTGAGGAGATGTAAGATGCCTTTGCTTGCCTTGTGTACCACTGCTCTCCTGGGCTGCCCTGCAGATGATGTTCCAGTCTCTAAAAGTACCCTGTGCCAGCCCAAGGAAAAACAACCCAGTCCTGCATAGGTATCTTCTTGTGCACCCCCCACCCCGGTCCCTGGCTCTCCCACAGGGTAGGAGAGGGTAGGGAGCAACATGGACCTGAGCCCAGTGCACCACCACGGCTGGGCTCTGAGGGGAGCTGAGCAAGGAGGAGGAGGAGGAGGAGGAGGAAGGTCATTCATTCCTCACCGGGTTTAACATTTACCGACATGCACACAGATAAGGGCTGGAAGAATGTGACATTATTAACATTGTTTTAGGAAGTGACAGCGGAGGCTTCCTCACAATCACTCGGGTAATGAGGGCCCACCCTTTCCTGTACACGGTGTCTGATGGCAGAGGAAGGTGATGGGGACCCGCAGCCTCCCCGCCCGGGTTGTCTGAGTCCTTCCACCGCCACGTCAGCTGTCACTCCCTGCACCCCTACCTTCAGGTGCAGTCTCAAGCTGCTGCTGCATGGCCAACACCTTTTTGGAGACCCAGGTGGGTCAGGACAGAGCACCTTGCCAGGGGAGGCACATGCAGCACACGGAACATGCACCCTGTGACACAAATCGTTGAGGACAATAAACATGTCCAACGTATTTTATCTCTGGAGGCAAAATCAAGTACGTGTGGGTGCCTTGGTGCCTTCCCGAGTGCTATGTCATGACTCTAAATAGCAACACTTACCAAAAAATAGTTCTAGCAGAAGAAAAGGATGCGAGCCAGCCATACCTATCTGGGATTATTGCCCATTGACTAATTTTATTATCCTAGTGACAGTAGATAAGAGCTTTTTTTTTTTTCTCTTCCACATATTTTATTGCAGGAAGGAAAGCTTGGCTCAACCAATACAAGGAAGTGACACATCCATATAAGTCATCTTAGGATGCCTTTAGGATACCTTAACCTAAACATTGCCAGCTCATAGACTTTTAATACAAAGGTTTAATGCTTAATTAGGAATGAAAAAAAGGAAGTATGACTGGTTGGCTGAATTATCCTTTTGATGTGGTCTTCTGGGGTGTTGCAAGACGGTTTTCTTTTTTTGTGGAAACTCTACAATTTTACTTTTAGGAAGAGGCCTCGATAGTGTTAGAGAGAATCTTTGTAAAACCAAGCAGGTTGAGGAGTTATCATCTATATC
This sequence comes from Ifrita kowaldi, assembly GCA_013398055.1. NCBI lineage: Eukaryota > Metazoa > Chordata > Aves > Passeriformes > Cinclosomatidae > Ifrita > Ifrita kowaldi. The sequence goes on from VZRS01014783.1 coordinate 816,656, forward strand.
TGTCTATCGATGACAAGCTGTCAAAGACCGCGCTGCCTTGGATCAAACTGAGCTGTAACCCCACCATGCTCTCTCTGCTGTTGCACTCACAGTTACCAAATCATGCTGGACTGCTGGCGGAGCAATCCCAACGACAGGCCACGGTTCTCCGAGCTGGTGAAAAAGCTGGGTGACCTGCTGCAAGCAAATGTCCAGCAGGTATTAGTCACAACCACATGCTGTCACTGAGGCAGGGGTGACTGGCCAGGTGGACCCAGGAATAACGCTGTCATTTCTTGCTTGCATTTAGGAAGGCAAAGACTACATACCCCTCAGCACAATATTTACAACAGAAAGTGGGTCTCCCCCTGCATCTGATCCTTTGTGTAATGAAAATTTTCCTGTTACAAGCTCAAGTGGTGGAAGCACTGAAAACGTCAGGTGAGACAAGCAAGATTAAGCCTGGGTTCATTTGTGGGGGGTGGTAGCTCGCTGCATAGCCTGCTCTGGGCCTGGATGGGAGAAAACGCTCAGGGACAGCCCACAGGTGGCATGAGTGTCCCACCAGTTGCCAAGTCACCCACTGCTGCGGGTCTTTGGAGTGCCCCTGCCCAAGGGGACCTGCAGGTCACAGGGTTCAGGCACTGTGAGAGGGGCAGCTGTGTGTACCCCAGGACTGGGGAAAGAGATTTGGGTGGGGTCTGGTTAACAAGTTCTTTTCGTATGACCTACCACGATGATAGTTGGGAACTGCCTAAAGAAACAGAGAAATACCCAGCACTTCCTGCTCGTGCACTTCACACTCTCACCAAAAATTGTCCTGCTTCTCTTGTTGAACAGATACGTAAACACTTTCAAAATGAACCCCCTCCAGCGCATAAAGACATTTGAAGAGCTTCCCATCAAGGAAACGCTTGTATTTAACGTAAGTGACTCCTGGGCCAAATGGTTTGCCATGCATTTCTTTTTATTTGTGTGACAGATTTATAGAGGGATAGTCAAGACGGGGTTATTGCTTTGTCAGCTCTAACTGATACAAGGTGCAGGATAAGCTGTGCTTGCAACAAGAGGTTATCCCACTGTCCTACAAATTGGGGGCAGAGATCCTTGCTGGCCATGCCATGGGCTGCAAACACTCCTTCCCTGACAAGAAGTGGTCAGTTCCAGTAGGTCTGCACAGTTTTGCTACCAGAGTACCACCTGAATCCCACTGGTGTCGGAGAAACACTTAAAATCCCTTGGATTTGCACTTTCATCTGAATAGAAGTGCACAAAGGAGAATTGTGAGTCACTTTTCCATCAGAGGTCCCTGGTAGGAACAAGTCCTGCTATCAGAAGGACAAGCTGGAGCCTTGTCTAACAATGGGACACACATCCAATCCTGGTGGGGGTGGGCATGGGTGAGAGGTTGGGGCAAGCTTTTAGTGAGCCAGTTGAATACAGTAAGCAGCAGGAGGTGGGAAAGGCACAGTGGTCCTTGCAGGGTTGAACTGGTGGCCAGCCAGAACCTCACACTGCATGTAGACACTTTTCTTCTAGCATCCTGCATCTGCATTAACATTATGTGTCTGCTGCATCCCAAGGCACGGGTGGTTTGGAAAGGCACCATTAAATACCCGTGCACTGCAGCACCTCCAGCAGCACAGAGCTGCTGTCTCCTAGAGCTATCTGACTATCAATGACCAGAAGGATGCTGGAAATCAGACCAAAGAGGAACTGAGTCCTCTGTAAAATACAGTTAACACCTAACAGGACTGCATCTTTCTTTTTTCTTCAAGGATTATCAAGCAGACAGCGGGATGGTGCTGGCTCCAGAGGAACTGAAACGCTTCACATGGACAGGCAGCAAGCAGAAACGGACGCTCTTTGGGTCTGTATTTTATGTTCCCTTCTTCTCAGGTTTAAGATGGCAAAGGAGAACTCAAGGTCCTTGTGCTAAATCATGCCTCGTGAAAGTAGCTGAGGTGTTTCCAGTCCCTGCAAACACTCTTGCTGAGGTGTGTCCTGCTTGGTTGAATCAGCAGTCAATCATATTCCACACCTATGCCTTTGAGGAAGCAAATAACCCTCAATCCCTTCGATGCACATCAGCAATATGATTTATTAGCACTTTATTGATCCACCTAATGCTCAATTTAATGCCAGGCTGGACAAGTGAGTGTCAGAGAGCACTGAATTATGGTAGGAGGCAGGTAACTGTAGGAAACAAGCCCTTAATAATGGGGGAGGAGGAATGAGTGGCCGCCAAAGATTTGCAGTTGTTTCTGCAAGTCCCAAGGGTACCCCAGCTGGGACAAGGCCCCCTGTGCTTGTTTTTGCCCTTCTTTTCCATGACTCAGCTAAGCACGGCCCATTTAACACCCATGGGCTCAGGATGCTAAAGTGGCAACTTTACAATAGATGGATGTGAGGGCCTCACTTCTCTTCCTGCCTTTAAGCACTTGAATATATTGGCCATCTTCCTCCACCTAATTCCTGACAGCTGCCCAAGCAGGGAACTAGGGCTGCTCTAAGAAATGAGTTGCACTGACATGAACTCTCTGTAAATGGGAAGTGTTTATTTTCTCAATGCCGGCGCTGTATCAGTTCCCAGCCGCTGCAGAGCTGGCAGTGTCCTGGTTTCAGCCCACTGCTCCCAGCCAGCGCGGAGACTGCCCAGACCCAACCCATCGTTCATGTCACGCTGCCAGGAGGTCAAGGCCAGCCTGCCATCCTGCCTGTGCCAAACTTGTCAGTGACTTGCAGTTGGGCAGGCTGGGAGTGTAGCATTGTCTCAAAGAACAATTAAGAGCTGGCTGAAACGTGCGGTTGAGGCAGGCAGGACTCGCTTCATGAAAAATTCCAGTGACGGAGAAGCCGTCGGTTGAAGGCACAGAAATACGTGTGGGAGAGCGCACACGCTCACACAGCCCAAAAAGCAAGGCCTGGGCAAACGTGCTGCTGGCTGCAGCCTGCAGTGCAGCACTGCTCATGCGTGGCAAAGCCAGGACAGCACAAGCCACTCCAAACAAATGCTGGGAAACCCTTTCTCCTGCCTTGACCTTTCAGAAAATAGGCTCCTCAGCAATTTTTGGTACTTCAGCTCTGTTCAGGCGTGCTGTCTTTGGAGGAGACAGGTACTATAGAGCTTGGAGTGTATGTGGATATTACAGGGTTCCAAAGGAAGTAATGTTCCCTAGAAGTGGTTTAACTCATTTTTTCTCTGGGTGTTTCTGAAGGCTGCTGTCAGCCACAAGGACAGCATGGCAACCTCCCCAAATGAAATTTATGAAACGCATTTTTCTTTGCATGGCAGAGAATGTATGGAGCGTGATCCAAGCATCCCTCTAGAAGTGCTTTAAGGGGCATTTGCAAATGCAGAAGGAAAAGGAAGGCTTGGATAAGAAAATAACATTGAACTGAGCAGTGGCTGCTAGAGTGTAAATCCTTGGGAAAACAGAGCAGCTGACTGAGATCATACAAGGTCATCTGGCCTGCAAGCTAAACAAGTGGTACTGTAGCACTGTGCCAAAAAGCACTCATGTATGTGAATGCAGGCAGTGACCCTTCAGTCTGCACACAGTCCTGAAAGTGGTAGCTTCTTAGCTAAGCATCCTTTACTTAAAATTAATTGGAGCAGTAAATAAATACCCCTAAAATTCGTCAAGGTGGAGCCTGGAGGGGTTTGAGACATGTAAACTGATCTAAGCAGATCAGTCCTGCTTCTTCCCTTGCATCTCAGGCATGCTGCTCTGTTGTCCTGTGCTCACTCCTGTGCTGATGCTTCAGCTTGGTTTTTCTTGCAGAGAGTTGGTTCAGGTTGCCAGATTGTCAGAACAGTTTCTGAATGAGCAGTAGCAGCTCACTGTCAGGGCAGCTGGTGCCAGCACCAGGCTGAGGAAGGGTTTCAGCTCCCTTTGGCAGCAGCTTATCTATGGTTAGATCCCTTCGCTCTAACAAAGCATTGGATGATTCAGACTGGGCAGAGCTGAAGCACTGCACAGGGTGGAAGGAGCCAAACCCAGTGCATCCTACCTGTCTCCAGAAGCACACCCAGGGTTTGTTTCAGAGGAAACTGATCAGTTGACTGCAGGAGAGAGCCAGCATCTCTCCTGAGTCTACAGCATGTGCAGTAGTGCTTACTCAGTGTGACCAACCTGAGAGGCAGGCCCAGGGCAGAGCAGAGCAGGGAGCCAGCCTGACAGTGCAGGGGTACCCCACTGACCCCAGCAAGGCCCCTCCTCTTGGGCTTCCACTTCCCCTGCCTTGGGAAAGGCACTAATGCCAAAGCTCACCCTTGGTTTCACTATAGGAAAGAGCATCAGCCCAAACACTGGTGAGCCCCTTAGGCCCAGGTGGTGGCCAGGAGCACAAAACATAAATGGGTGCAACGTGTCTTGGACTTGCTAAAGTCACTGAGATGAAAAATGGTATTTTGCACAGCAGGAAGAGAAGTAAGTTTTTCCTAATACAAGGCCTCAGATAAAAAGACCCCGGTAGAAAGGTTTGGGGGCAATCTTCTGAGCTGTGCTCCTTTGCAGGTGGAAAGTATGCCAACTGCAACCCTTTTCTCGCTTTTTAATATTGGTGAAAAAGCCCAACCCAAGTAAGCCAAAATCCTTGGGCTGAGACAAACCCTTGAGTCAGTGTAAATTGCAAAGCCAGAAAAACAGCAAGAATTCCACCTCCTGTGAGCTGGAACAAGCATCTCAAGAGCTGCAGCCAGCCTCTAATCTCGCTCTGTTCCTGAGCATGGCAGGAAACCAGCAGCCATTTCCTCCAACAAACAATCCCAATTAAAGACCAACTAAATACAGTTTCCAATTTACATTCCTAGATTGGCAAGAACATAGTCCACAGCTAGAGAAGCCTTTACTGACTGTAAACTCAGTCTCGAATTGAAGCCTGACTACAGATGCCAAAACCCCTTGAGCTCTCTCAAAGATCTTTGGGGGAATACATGCCCAGGTACAGCAGTGCACTCCAGGTAAAATTAATAGATGCAGCTCTACTGGTATAAAGGTTTATTAAAGCAGAAGCCAAGTCTAGCTCACAAGAAAAGTCTCAGGATGCAAAAGCCTGATGATGATGAAAGGAACAAAGGTTTTAGGCTCATACCTTCTCATGCACACTCCACTTTTGCCAGCTCATTGCTCACAATTACAATGTAAATCACAGAAGCATTTCTCTTTAAATCCATCACAAAAAGTCCATTGCGCCTGTGACTAACCTTGTCATAGTTACGGAATTTATCCCAAAGCAATTACTTCTCCATCTGCCAAAAGATGCAATATAAAAATATGGGATGCATCTGCAATCCTCATCACAAGGGCTCCTCCTCATGAACTCCATTCACCTACTAATAAATGTAATGGGGACATTACATCTTACGGGGACCTTCCAATTTCCTACAGTAGGACAGAAGACAGAGACCATACTCCTTAAAAAACCACACAGGCTTGTGAGTTAAGAATTTGAGAAACTGTGACATCTAAAAGGAACTGCTGTACTCATGAACGGTCCTGTGCTACTATTTCTGTAGTTTTACTTAAAGACCTAACAGTGCAAAACAAAATGAAAAGCAAAACCCTGGGCTCTGAAAGCCTCAACAGATGCTCTGACTGTCTTCTCTGGAATTCAAGACGAGAGCTGCCAACGTTCCTGACCTTATACATGGAGAGGGGTGGATTGTCCATGAACTTAGAAAAATACAGGGGAGGAAATCTAATTTTAGACACTGTGGTCCAACGTGTTTACTTTAGGATTTCACATGTAATCAGTGACAGAAAAATGCTCTGGCTTGTCCTTTGTCTACAGATAAATCTTTGGAATCCAAGTTCAATGGTGTGAAAATTCTCTTTGCCTTAATTTTCTTCATTATTGAAAGAGCCCTTTTAAGCACTGCGATCTCTGAATATGGGTGAGAAAGTGCTGTAAGACCAACAGTGTCTTTAAAAGCGGCTTCACTGAGAAGACATTAAACCCCTCTTTGTGTAAAGGGCATCTTATAAAAGGATAACTGGTCCTTTTATGGGACAGGAAAACTCTAATTCAAACCAGCAGTTCATGGCAGCTGCCAAAAGAAGCCAAAAAAGAGGAGATAGCCAGACCTCATGCCCTTCCTCACAAACATCAGCCATTTATATTAGAAATTCATCCCAGCATTAGGCTTTGGGAACACCGACACTGGTAGTTTTCTACTTTTGCCCCAAGGCTTGAGACCTTTCATCACTTCACTCCTGCTCAAAAACGCCTGTTCCCTTAGGAACAGCCATTTAGATGTGGGGACCTAAATCCACCCCGGCATCAGCAGAGATGTCAGATACTCCCCACTACTTCACCCTGCAATAAAGTTTCACTCCCCTGCACCCGCCACAAATGAGCAATTAGAGCTTAGGCTGAGCAATCAAGTACTCCCCCCAAGCAGCAAGACTGATACAATGAACACAAACACCTTTAACAGTGATGTTCACTCACAGCACCTCTGTTCTAAAGGGGACACACACGGAACACAGAAGGGCTCCTTCTTTCCTCTGTCCTGCACTCCCATTGAGCGAGTCCATCTGCATCAATGCCCTTCCCACCATGTCAGAATAAAGTAAGCTGCTTCTTGTGACCTGGCTTTGCTCAAGTCACTAAAACAAAAACCTTTACATCTTAAGAAAGCTCACAATGACACTGCTCTGTTACAGCGTTAAAGGTGCCAGCAGGAGCAAGGACTCAGTGCTTTCTGGAATAACCAAGCCAAGAAGCTTCTGCAGTTTCAGCTGTGAGCAGCTCAGTGACTCCAAGCGAAGATACACCTATGGTTATGCAATGCTGGAGAAAATGAAAGCCAGCCGTCCTCCTCCTGACTACAACTCTGTCGTCCATTATTCTCAGCCACCAGTTTAAGTACTTCTAGGCCAAGATCTAAACATGCAGGTTCTTATGAAACACTGTCAGTTTAAAAACTTTGACCCAAATTATTTTAATTATCATAAAACTTAAAAAGTTATCATTGGCTTAATCACAGTGATCTGCTTTTCTACAGATTGAGGCACATATATTCAAAATACAGGAATATTATTGCTTAAACCTCAACTTTCCCAAATGCTCAATACCAATAGCTTTTGCTAAAAATGCCAAGTGCTTCTGCATCCAGGAAAACCTGAATGGCCATTATTACAGCCTTTGCTCAGACTTGGGTGCAGCACTGCTGTCCTGATTGGGAGAGGCAGCTGGGAGCCCAACAGAGCCAAGAATCTGCACCAGGCACTGAGGTATTTGCATCCTATTGGTGGAGTATGTGTTGTGCTGGAAAATAAAGGATTCTTCAAGAAGACAGAAAACAGAAACAGACCACAAACTATACTTTTAATGAAAACTACTTTGAGAAACTTGTGGGAAGGCTGATGCTCTGGGGAAGCTGAATAAGCTACTTGGGGATGGGGCATTATATAGATCTTACTACTCCAGATGGCAGATGCAGTAGGGAGCCTTGCAAAGCAAGAATTTAAAACGTGTTGCTAAACACAATTGGCAAGGACAGAGGAGCACTAAGACCAGATCCAGGGCTGTAACAACAGGGAATACATATCGATTCAGTTTGGATAGTCCTGCTGAAATCAAGTAAATATTGAAGATTTGCACTTTGTCAGTAAGCCAACACGGACACACTGGAACCAAACCACAAGCTAGATAGGTTAAAGCCAAGCTCTGTCCATAAAACCTCATAGACCTTCTAAAACTGCACTGATTATATTTTATTTATGGGAATCTGTCTGAAGAGACAGGATGGCTACTAGACTGCATACACTTTAATTGATCACTAGAGAGTTTGAAGAGATTAGTTAGAAATTACAAGACAATCTGTAAAGTTAGGGCAGCATTTCTAGGAAGACAGCTAAATTTCCATGTTAAGTTACCAGTATGTACAGGAATAAAAATGTATCACTCATTTGCAACAGACTTCTGTGTAGCATCTCAGAAAGGTCATGAGTGTTCTTTGCTCGAGAAGCATCAGGATGCACCCATTCCCTTTCACCTTTGAGTGCAGTATTAAAATGAGAGCTGGACGTTTAACGCAGTAGCACTGATATCTGCCAAATCAATTACTGCCCAATCTCAGCTTCTCGTGGTCCACTAAAATCTGTATTAACTCAAATGCTACATGTTATATGACCTCTTGCTCTCTTAGAATTCAGCTTAAGAGCTGTGAATGTAACCCACTAACAGACTTTAAGGCAAATGACCTTTTGCGTATTTACAAATAAAAACTATCTTAGGTATTCAAGTAAAATAAATATGTACCACTACTTCTGAGCTAAGTATCTCTGCGCAAGAGATCATCAGTTTTAAGTATCTATTGCACTGTCTCTTGTTGGTAAAGTATATTTGACCTTGATCAAAACAGAAGTTTCAGAACTGTTTCGTAACTAGAACTGAGCAAAAATAGTTACAGGATGATGCATCCAAAAGGACGTGTTTGCACAATGTAAATATATAAATATGCTTTTTGTGCATAAATATTTAAGAAAAATTACTTTTATATGAACCCCCAAGTGTCTTCAGATGTGAATAACTCCTGTTTTGTCTTGCATTTTCTGTCTTTATATAATGTATTTGACTGCTAAATTCATATAATAAAGTTTGCTTTTGAAAAAAAATCAGAGTTCTGCCAGAGTTAAAGACTGCTACGGCACACAAGTCAGCACTGGGCAGCACAAACATCTGGCACACATCCATCCCGCAGGGTGAATGTTTGGCTGGATCTCCTTTGTGAGCAAAGGAGAACACGGAACAATCACACAGAAGGCACACTTCTCACACAGCAAAGCAGATACAGTGACAGACACCCGTCACCGTTCCCTGAATGGGTGGCATCCCCTAGGTTCAGCATATTTAAGAAGTGCTTACTGCTGTCTAGAGGCAAAAATTCAACTCAGCCTCTGGGAGAGGCAAGGTTTCATGGTGGGGGAAGACAAAGCAGCACACGGATAAACACCCACCCAACCACCCACCATTTCCTGGTTCCTTCTGCAGCTAGAAGATGCACTACAGACAAAAGGACAGCAAACAGAGCAAGGTATCCCCAACAAAGCCTGTTCTGAAGCTATTGTGACAGCAGGTAGCACCTTAGGCCTCGGCAGAGACTCTTCTTTGGAGAATCCCCACATCCCCACCCCATCCACTCGAAGCTGGAGATGCTGCCTCCACAGAGATGTTCAGTAAGTGCTCTGTGCTAAACAGCATTTGATCATCTGAGGGGCCCTCCAAGTCCTGGAAGGAACTGGAGATGAAACTTTCTCTGGGGAAGCAGAACACAATGGGATGGCAAACTGCTGCAGGAGTTGTGTAGCTGTTACTGCACATCACTAAGGAAGAAACTGGAGACTGGGATATGTGCATCAATCAAACTTATTCCAGCTTAAATAATAACATTTCTAAAACACTGCAATTTAAGGGATAATGACTCCATATTAAATAGGTGCAGCGACTATTGACAATTTCACACATATTACACAAAATTTCATCTTCCATAAGCATGGCTGGGATTGGAAGGATAGGAAATTTTATCCCACCAGCAAATCATCTAACCTTTGCTGGTTAAAAATACAGAAAAATAATTCCTTGAAATGAAGTAGTTATGACTCCATGTACAGATTCTCAGAGAAATTAATATACTTTGTTATTGAGCAAAAAAAGCTCAATAAACATGGAAGTAAGGGTACTTGAGCAGAGTTTTCAAAAGTAGAGCTTATTGAGTAAAGCAGACCTGATCAAACTAAAGCAGATGGGATTTGACTTGGGAGTTAAGGAAATGTGCATTAATACAATTCTAGTGAACAATATCTTTAAGTTGTAGAATATCTAATACACTCTAAGTGGCAAGCACTAAACACAATTGGTGAGTCTTGTTTGTTTAAACTCTGCACTGCAGACAGAATGAATACAAAATAAGTATGAGACAGAACGAAATAAAATTCCAGCACCAAAGCTGAAAAGCCCTGGATCCAACTTCAGAACTGCACATTGTCAAAATAAGGCCACGTTACTTCTGGTATTCTTTATTAAAAATACTGCTGTACACATGAACAATGAAAACAGGATTAAAGATGAGTAACACATACTGGGATCATGACATTAGAACTTAACATACTGGTGCTTTTTAGGGGAAGCAGTTGACACCTGAATTACTGAAACAAGGGCAAATCAAAAATACATAGGTACCCTCAACAAAATATTTACAATATAGTAAATACAGCAACAGAATTTAAAACAGGTACAAAAATTAAAATGACCAACATCAGATGATTTCAAAGGTTGTCCCTTCTGTGCTTTTAGCTGTAAAAAATAGGAAGGTCAGAAATAAATTTCCCATCTGGGAGGGCACATCCTGGTGACTCTTCTTGTAAATACAGATATACAGGTCTTCCTATGAATGGATCAAACTACAACTTTAGGACAACCTTCTAAATGGAATTAAAATGGGGTAGAAGGGCTCTCCCCAAAAAAACACCCAAGCTGAACTTCAGACTGTTCAAATCATTCCCAAATACAGACCAAATAAAATAAATAGAAAACAAAGATCAACTTCTTTTTAATTTTATGTATTACCTGACACCAAATATTTTCTGGCTGACATTATGTATGAAAACTTATTAGCTGTCTACCTTTTTATTTTTAAACCAAGTCCTGAGGTTACTAGGGGCTGAAGCAAACTGACATTATGCAAATACACACAGGTTTGCAATTTAGACATGTCTTGCAGAGGGTGTGCTGGTCTAAAAAGGATGAGAATTCAAGCCCTATTTTACCCCTGCCTTACACTTCCACAAAATATTGGTCCACAAATTAAATTTTCAAAGGTTCCCAAACCCCACAACTGAACAGATGATCCCCTTTCATTTTCAAAGAAAACAATACTGGAAAAAACCTCAGCCCGCTTATAAATTAAGCATTCCATATTTCTTCTAGAATACAAGTACTTCTTTTTTTGTACAAAAGAATTACAATATGATTTGTCAAAAAACATAGAAAAGACAGCTGCTCTTCCTCAAATACATGAGCTAATGATAAAAGACTGTTCTGCATGTTCACTTTTCAAAGTTCCTGTTCCTTTTATATTAAAAAGAACATTCTGGCAACTGTTATCGTTTGAATATTAAACATTATGTTCCTTTTAAAATTGCAACAATAATTGATTTTTAAACTCAACAACTGATGCTACCTAATGTGGATTCAACCACATTTTCTAAAATGTGTAAAGCATGTCCCTAGTCTTCAAAGCTTTCGATGTGAAGAGAGTTGCTTTTTTCTTGATGCAAGTCTCAAGGCGGAGAATCATTTTAAAGCTTATAAAAGTGGACAGAGAAATATTAAAAACTTCTCTGAAAACTACAAATATTGAGAATTATTAAAATTGATGTCAGTAACATCAGTTGCAAGTGCTTAAGAGTCTGTCCTGACCTTTTGAGTTTCCACATTTTCTTCATGGTGAGCACCCAGTGCTATTAAAACATTCAGTGCTGGGAAAGGATAGATACAGTCTTCACTACTGCTTTAAGAAAGGAAATTCCTACATATTTGGCAGTCTTCAGTATCAAAGTGTAGGTGTTTAACTAGAAATCCCATGAATACCCAGGTTTGGAGACAACTGCATGTCCAAAAATTAGAAAGGTAATTGAGGAGCAAAATTCCAGACTTTTGAGACTGAATTACTTCAGGAATATTCATGTGTTGAGTATTAGCAAAAGTAATATTACTTTGGGCTAAGCAGTGACTGCAAAGGCACAGCAGATCATTATCCCTCCAGATTCAGGCCGTAAAACTTGAAAAGCTCTTGATGCCAGACAACTGCTGTGTTTAGTTAATCTTCTTTTAACAGTGTCTTTGTATCTGTATCCAGTGTAGCGTACCATAATAAAGCTGTGGTTCGAAGAACAGAACTTTATACAAAAATTATACTGTAAATAACCTAAAGTAATACACTCCTGAAACTTCAGGCATTTAAACAATTTCTTTAAAAAAAAAAATCTATTAAAAAAATTGCATAAATGTAAATGCTTCTGACTACCAGGAAAACGTACAAACAGTTTTTAAAAGGCGCTGGTTGTGTTTAGAGCAAGTTTGATATGCTCCTTAAATTAGAGATGTTTCCCATTATGCTGTTTTCGTCACTTCGCTTAGACAAAGTTTAAATCAAATGACAGGGGACTTTCTTTCCTTTTTTGTCAATTCACCAATACTTCACTTGACTGGTTTGAAAAAAGTTTCTCCTTCTCACATTTCTTTGAGCTAACAGTGGGTGGCATACAGAGCTTGCATACAACACACTTTTACAGAGGTTACGAACTAAACGGTCATTAATAGAACACAATTTCTATTAAATTATTTACCTGGTCCTTTATGCTATTCTGGGTGAAAATAATATCAAAAATGAATAAATTTTGCTATATCCTCAGTGACAAAAATGTATCCCAGAAATGTCCTTGCAAAGAGTTTCCCTTAAGTATACAATGTGGCAAAACTTCAGAGATCAGAAAAGTCTTAAAAAAATTAAAATTAGTGCATATACAAGTGGAAAAAATAAAAGTAGGAACATCATGCACCTGATGTGTTCCTTAATCTAAAATAAATTCTTCACAGATAAAGCCTCCAATGGCAGCCTTAGCTCTAGGATAAGTGAAACATTCTTCCCTTCAAGTAACAGTGTACCTGACTGAAGTGCAAGCAGCTTTGCTCATCTCCTGTTTGTTTCCCAAATGTGAAATGAGATGACAACAACAATTCAGCTGTAGTGCAATTTGCTATTGGTTAAGTTCCTCAGCAATGTCCTGCATGCTTTCAGCAAATACTACAACTGACCATTTGCGGCTGCAATCAGTTCTTGAAAAGTATTTTCAAAGCAGCGTTTTAAATCGCTGTAAGTTACCACAAGTACACTCTTCTCATCTCTGGAAATGAGGCTTATTTTTTCTGGCACACCAGCATCTAACTGTAACAAGAATGCAAAAGATAAAATAAAAGAAGTGTGAAAGAAATGGCAAAACATTCCCCCAACAACAAAAGCAATCAATTTCTTGGCAAGTACATTGTTATGGCGCAGTTCAAATCTGCTAACAGGACACAAAGGAAGGATCTGAATCGCACCACAACAACATCCTTGCCAAAAAATCGAGACATTTTGGTCTTAACCTGACGGACATTCCAGACCTTAGGACTAGATAACAATTGTTTTCTTCCCTTTCCACAAAGCTAATAATCCTGCAATGCTGTATTTCCCTGTGTAGAAAGCCTGGCAAAATTTTCATGTACCTCCTGAAGAACAAAACTAAATTTGACATTACATTTGCACATAAGATCCACAAGCCTAAACGTAGGGTAGGTAATTTACTTCTTGTCCACTCTAAAATGAGATAATGGATGGATCAGCCCCAGGTAGTCTGAAAACTGGTAGAAACCCAAACCTCACATTTTTGGTAGTACTGGGAACAAACTAGTTCCTATAGCTCCTAAGCTGTATAGTACATTTCATCTCTTAGAAAGAAAAAATTACTTTGGCATAATCCATAACCAAATGGATAATTTGGGGTTGAAGATCAACATTCACTCCACATTTCTTTTCATGGTTTGTTCTGACTTCTCAAATTCAATATTTACTTTATTTTTTATAAATCATTAGATCCTAATTTCTAACAGAGGAATATCCTGCTTAACATGCTGAAGCCCATTACATTAGTGTTTCTTATGTTGTTCTCACTCCGCAAGAAATGTTCATCAATAGAGAACTGCCAGACTCTCTTATAATGCAGAACTTTTGTAGTTTTGTTTTAGTCAATACGTTGATATTTCCACCACAGTCTTTCTTATTCCAATACAAAGGTGGGGCAGAGACAAGTGAGATATGACACTACCAATCCATTCTTTGGAAATACAACCCCCGCAGGTTCAAATGTATGTATTATAAAATGTTGTACTGAATAGAAAAACAATTAACATTTGTCACAGACATGCTGCCTGGAGCAACACAGTGAGTTAGAAATTTCTTGCATTTGTCTTCTAAAGTAATGTTTTGAGCATAACCTTAAAAGCTGGAACCTCCACATTTTAAAGCTCCTGCTTTGTGAACTGTTTCAGAAGGACAAAAGCAAGCCAATTAGCTTCTAATTTTTGTAGAGTAGGATAAAACCACCAGTGTCTTCCAACATCCATTACAAAGTATTAACACTATTAAGGTATTTGTGAAATATTGACCACTGTTCATTCCCATTAGCATCATCCAATAAATCAATTAATTACCTTAATTAATGTAGGACATGGAAGATCTGTATTAAGAAAGCCACACTGCTAACTAGAAACATCAATATTTATGGCTATCTTTCTCTCCCCCTGTGGAGGCATAAATCAGTATTCTCAGCTGAAAAGATACTGAAAACACCACAACAAAAAGGACGGTTTGTTGTTTGTTTGGTTTTTTTACAACAGAGTAGTTTTAATTCAAAAAGAATGCTTTTGGCAAGTAGCAGTAAAGTCCATACAACTTCTACTAGTACTTCTGTAGTTTCTGAATTGCTTTCTAGAGTGTATTTCCAAAGCAGAGTTCTGTGAGCCTTACATTTTTTGCGTGCTGAGCCCACAACCACAAAAGAGAAGAGCCTCTGTTTAAAAAGGGAAGCCATGAACATTTAGAGAACAAGGCATTCTTTGACATTGTCTCTTACCTGACCTATGAATTCAGGACTGTCCCCTCTTGCTACAGTACTGTATGAGTCACTGCTTTCAAATCATGATGGCATTTCAATGCCTACTTGAATGTCAACATGCTTTCTTTTTGATTTAGCCTCAATCCCTTTAATGTCCTTTTTAAAGTGATTACAGACACCAACCAGAAAGATAAAAAGGAGGTTAAAAAATGCACAGCAGTGGTCTAATAGGAGGTTAGAAACCCTGACAATTTTAGAAAAAGCTTTAAATGTACAGTTATTACAAGTCAAAGGATCTGAACATATTCCATTTTCTTTGGAAGGGAAAGTTGGCTATCCTAATCCTAGAAAAGAAAATATTGGGCACTAAAACTGTGTATTGTCAGTGTCTGCATCACCATTCTCTACAGAGCAAGTGAAATTACCGAACAGCTACAAAAACAACAACAAAAAGAAGTAGCAGCATCTTATAGTCTCCCATGAATTAGTGAAGTTCGGCAAAACAATGTAAAATAAGTTGAAAACTGATCTACCAATAAAAAAAAAATCAGCTCAACTACTTCTTAATTTATGGAGCAAGACAAGTTCTTCATCTACTGAAGATGTTATGGTCTCACACATCTCCTGCTATTAATCATGAGAGTGCTCAGATAAAATTTTGCTAATGGTGCAGCTCTTAGAAAACTACAATAGCTTTGTTAAGTCAACCTTGCAAAACAAAGGGCTGGAGAGGCCAGGGAAGTGGACTTAAAATGTTAAGCC
Source organism: Ifrita kowaldi (assembly GCA_013398055.1). Lineage (NCBI taxonomy): Eukaryota > Metazoa > Chordata > Aves > Passeriformes > Cinclosomatidae > Ifrita > Ifrita kowaldi. Next base: position 832,063 of record VZRS01014783.1, read on the forward strand.
ACAGAAATTTTCCAGCACTGTCCTAGACGGTAAGGATTTCGCACGAATTTCTGTTGCCGTTTCCCTCCTGTCTCCTACTCTAGTCAGCACAGTTCAGGAATGGATCTTGCCTTATGTCCATCCTTTGTGATAACTATCAGCAGAAACCTCCCCCAGTTACAGGAGTATTATGGATCCTTTATGCTGTGTTGAAAGACCAGAGTAGCATAAAGGGACCAGCATTGCTTATCCACAATAATCAATGCATTCTAGGATGAAAAGTTAATACTGTATCTCATGCTATATTAACAAATTTTTAATATTCATGTACTAATTTTATTTAAAATATCCAGAGATGTTGGAATATTAGCTTAGTGAATACATGGTTTTAATCCGAAATGGGGAAAATAACCGCCAACTAAACCACCGGCATTAACCTTGCAATGCCAACTTGCTTTGCAGTGGAATACTCTGTTAAAGAAAGCTAACCCAAACAAATGTTTAAAAGCTAACCAAAGTACAGTGTACCTTGTTAAGACATGAGATAATGTGACTGAGGTCAATCCAAGGAGTACCCGCTTCTGTCACCTGATGGAAAAGGTGATCTCGAAAGAGCTTTAGTAAATACCTGTCTCCAGTTTCTGACCACGTTGGGTCCTTCTGAAACCTGGTGTGAAACAAAGGCTCATATTAAAGCACAGTCAGTTAAGAAAAATCGAACCCCACAGACACAGATGACACTTCAATGGCAGCTGAGTAGTCTTACTGCACCACTGATCTACCTGTTATCTACTGCAATTAAATTAGTCTTCCCTTGCCACAAACAGAAAATAACTGTAACAGAAGATACTCAAAAACTTCCTCAGCTGCTTGAGCACCTAAAGCTAATGCCTTCCAAGAGTCACAGAACAATAACAGAAGAAAGCAAAAATTATCTGCAACAAGTTTAACGTGTAAATGTTAGAAGCCTGCATTATAAACATAACTCTAAGTTTATGCAAAAGGATGGAAAACAGACCATGAATACTTCATTTTGATGCAGTTAGTTAATAAAAAAAACCATGGTGAAAACTCACTAGCTTAAAACCAGTATCTACATCCTTTGCTTCAGTTAAAGGAAGCTATGGATTTCCTCCAAAACTACTGCCACTCACAAGAGACTGCTGAGTGAAACCATACTAAATACAACGAAGCAACTTTGGCATAACTATTTGTAGCCTTCTCCTGTCTATTTAAAGTTTTGGTCCAAGTTGCTAATCTAATTTTTCTCAGGGCTTCTTAAATACTCATTTCTCCAGGGGCAAATATGGGGAAAAAAGTTTAGCTTAAACTTATGAAGGAAGAAACAGTGCATTGCAAACTGGGTTTTACATACTCTAAACCATAAAAACAAGTATTTCTTACTCTGGCCTCTCATTGATTGTTCCCAATTTTGCTAGAAGCCTAAACAACCTTCCATTTTGCACCTCCTAGAAAACAAGAAAAAGGTTATTAAGAGTTTCTGAAACAAAATTAAGACATTTACTTGCAAAAGATACATGGTAATAATGCCAATGAAGCACTATTAATTACAAAGCCTTATTTATTCAAAGAAGAGGGCATAATTTTTTCAGACAGAGATCAAACGCACTGTATTATGTATCAGTATTCCAATGCTCATTTTAGCACTTCAAATTATAATGTGAAGATTCAACAACTAATGATACCTTTCTGCCCCAGCAGGAACTGGATCAAGCAATCTATTTCTTTGCGGAAATCTAAGTCTAGTCTCTTGCCACCCTATACTCACAGGTATGCTAAAATATAGTAAGTTAAACAAGAAGAACATGGGGTTTTTTATATATACACACACATACACAGTTACCAAGATATGCAGAAACATGCAGTACACCACCTTATTTCAGGTAAAGATGAGAATAAACAGTCTACCAGTTTTGTTTTTCAGAAATGCTTTGCAGGCCATTATTAGTAAATATTTAGCAACAGTATCACTGGACTAATACTCAAATGGTAATTGATTGAAGGAATAATTTTGAAACAAGCTCTTTCAAAACAGTTAGAATCTATGTCTTAAAAGAGTATAAATGCTGAGTCCATAAATGACAGAAATAAAGCAGTGACAATGAGGTCACACGGAGGCAGAACATTAGAATTATAGATGTTTAGAATACGTGCAACTGGAAGTTGATTTAGTATGTTTTTCCACATCACTTAGGATGCAGTAAAAACAGTAACATCCTAGCTTACATTAAACAAAAAATTAATTCACAGTGTAAATCAAAGTTGTCAGGAAAAGATTCTCTCCTGGTATTATTCACATTCTCCAACGGCTCAGCTCTACAACATTATTCACGCTAAGATGCATCTCATTCCATGCATGATCATATTGATTTCAAATGAATTCAGTCTTGAGTAGATTACTGTGCACAGCTGGGTAAATAAAGTAGGTCAAGGTGATAACAGCTTCACCTTGGACAACCTATGGGTTGCAGATTTCTATTAATAGTCTAAACACACACTGAAGAACAGCTTGTATCACAGCAGTAGCTGCACTGGAAGAGGCTGACATGGAAAACCAACCTTGTCCAGCTAGCCAAGGTATACTATTTGGTCTAACCTCCAAATCATTTTTTGGTATGTGGTCAAATACACAAAAGCCAAAACCACATCTGTGCGAAGGTCACTGTCTTGCAGATTCCCAGTCAATGGTAACACAGCTGAGCAACAACACAGGCACTAAGTCTCCAGGAGTTCTCTATGCAGGCTCAGTAGCCTGTAAGGAGAGAGATATTCTCCACAAGGCCTGGATAAACTGAGGCTTTGGCTGCTATTACATCAATATGATGAATGTACAAGTGAGGAAGGAAAGGAATAGCATAATAGGGTCATTGCTTAGTGAAAAGTGAGCATTACGAAGATATTAACTACATACAAACCATTCCCAGCATCAGAAGTCCCTAAGCTACAGATGACTGCATGCTTGGCCAACATGAAGGGAAAAAAAAAAATCACACATGCTAGTCTTTTTCCAATACTCCCTCCACAGCAGCTGCTTTGGGACAATAACGAAGAGACAGTACTGGGCTAGACTTAAGGGATACTGTAGCTCTGATGTTAATTGAGGGGATGTGGTGGTACAAACAATTTACTGCATGAAAGCTTATTAAGAAGTGGTATTTATCACTGCCAGGTAAACAGGTATTGCCAAACTGGGGCTAAGCAACAACTTGGATTTGTAGTAGCTCTTCCCACCTGCTAATGATAAGCAACTGCTACAAACAACCTGACTAAAAATACAGAAATCTTAATGCTGATCACAGGGCAATCTCCATCTTCACTATGGGAAAGAGTCCATCTGCCCAGCTTTGTGCAGGCACATAGGCCACCTTAACAATAAATGATCTTAAACACCTCTGGAGAAGGATTAGTAGTTGATTCTGATAAAGTGGGCACCCAACATCTAGAGGTACATAGATACTGCCTGGCTCTTCTACAGCTCCTTGCTTGTGATAGATTTCAGCATCTTTCATTACAGAGGAGAAAACTGTTCTCCAACAAGACAATAGTGGAGAAATCAAGAGTACTAAGTCCATCAGAATCCCAACCACTGGCCTACTGTCTCTTAAAAAGTTCTCAATAAGGAGTTATAACGGAGTGGAATCACAGGAGTTGATTAAATCCTCGTGTATCCCACACATTTTCAGGGCCATGTAAGCATTCTGTAATGTATCACAGTCCCAGTAGAAATCCTGCTGTCAGTGGCTCCTGACTAACAGACACCCATTCCTGTTGAACAAATACACTCCAATCTGACACCAAGTACGTATTTCCTTTACAGCTACCACTTGATACCTTGACTGAACACCACAAACTAACCAGGCCCCACAGGAAGAGCACACACTTCAGGAAAGCTGAACATGGTGTCTCCATGAATTAGAATTCATTTGGAAAGGAAAACATATGAGAGAAGTAAAGGGACACCAAAATCCAAACCTAAAAATTTAAGGGGCAACATTTGTAGCTGTATAACCTCTAGCACACATTACATGATATACATGATGTATGTCATGATCTACATGACATACATGGCCTTATTTACTCAGAATGCTATTTTTAACCACGCTATAAAGAACACAATTTCCCCAAGTCTGCTGGTTGGAAATGAAGATGTTACTTCAGTTAACGCACAGCTGAGGACATCTTAAAACTAGGCATTCTCAAAGCTTTGGGGCTTTCAAAAGCCCAAGCTTAGAGATTCCAAGCATTCAGGCAGATTACTTAGGTTAATAAAACAAACAGAAGAAAAAAAACACCAGCAGAAACCAGTAGAAAACATTCCCTTTTAAGGTACAGCTCTAGGAATACTGACTACAGGTCTTTCTGCAGGAATTAGTAAAATGATTTACCTTTGCTAGGTCTTCTTCTATAACATCATTTCGCATCTGAGCAGCATCCAACTGAGTATAGAATCGTGCACCAATCATAGGCATGATATCATTTACACTGCGAAGCCTGTTTTGGTCGGTCAGCAAATACCTGCCAAAATAACCCAACCCCCAAAAGATTACATTCTGCAAATGCCAGAGATTATATTCCGTTATGATTTTATAACTATTTGACTTTTTGTCAAATTTAACACACAAAGTCGACAGTTGTTGTGTTTCTTAAAAGAAGATACCATCAGAGAAAACATATGTTAATTTGCATGTATACATCAAGTCAGTTATTTAAACAAGACAGGAGCATACTTTCATGGAATGGTGCAGTTCACCCCACTCAAACAGCAAGAACATATACAAAAAGAGAGAAGGATGCAGATTCAGACTGCAATGCAAATGAGGGAAGGAGCAAAGACTTCTACTTTTCCCACTCAGGATGCAAGGAAGAAAAGGCTGACTATACTGACACTACACAAAAATAATACGCAGCCAGAAAAAAACTAGCACTCAACCTTTTGGCCAAAAAGGCAATGTGCCCATTTCTCAGTACCTTCTGAAACTGGAAGGTAAGACTAGCATATTGCTATTGCAGAGAACACACAATAAAACCCAGTATTGAAGACAACGTAAAATGCTTGCTTTGTTTACATTCCTAATTCTCACTAAGAGCTTTACCAGCATTACACAAAAAAATTTATATCAATGTTTAACAGTGCACTGACCATGCAGACAACTCAACAACAGTAGACTTATCTGTAATCTTACTTGCATCTAAAAATACCATTTGATGTTTGCATTTGTATACGTAAAAAAAAGCTGCAAGTTCCTTTAAAAGATTTATTAAACAAACTTACAAAATCAGATTCTTCAGATCAGAGGAATAGTTGATTGTCACCAGTTCCATTGCTTTCTGCAAATTCTCTCTCTGAATTCCTGATAAAGAATTGCAAGCCAAAGCCAACACAACTTTCCCCAGGGAGATCAGATCTGCTTGCTAATAGGGAAAACACACACAGGTAAGGTGCTTAGTACAGATAAATACTACCTATGGTATTAGAGGGTGTTAAAGAGAGACAGTTCTTCAATAACCTTAGAAGAATTTGAGCAACTACAGTAAGTACTATTCAAATCATACTTCAATATGATTGTTCAAGTTACAGTAGTTAAAATGTACAAAGGAAAATCTGTCCTGACACCTAGCAATTTTTAGGTACTATATTTATCTCTGAATTATTAAAATTTACCTATTTTTAGCTTAAGGACAGTACCAGAGAGAACTGTGTAGTGAGCAGAAGCTCTGTAATGAGGTTCTCCGAACCACCCACCTGCTCAATCCTGACAAGTCAAGGAGTTGGTGGCAAACAGAGCAAGTCTTCTCAATATGAGGTATAGAAATAAAAGGATTATTTGTTAAACTGAAACCAGCATTTTCTGCATTCATATCTTTTCTAACTAGCCATCCAGTGTGAATTCCATACTGGAATCCACACCACATTCTAGCATATGATATTACCATTTTAACAAATTGCTCAAATATTTTCATCTCTGATGGACAGTATGAAAAGATCTGAACTGTGCAAAGTAAGTAGACAGGCCTGTGTGGCTGACAAACTGAACAGCATCATGTGTTATGAAGACACCTTTGCATTACTAAACACTTGTTAAAAGCAGAACTGCTCTCAAAAGATGAATGCTGGATACAGCCTGCTTTGCCATAACAGAAAATTCTGCCAGCATTAATAGCCAGCCATGAGAAATGATTTTGAAAAGCTGTAACAGATTTTAAAGCCCACTGCTAAAAGCAAGAGCCTAATTTAGTAGCAAACAATGACATTCATAGGAAAAGTTGAACTGATTCCTTCCATGGAAAGGCTTTAAACTGCACACAACTTGGCCAAACTTAAAAACCCCTGCAGCTTTCCATGCTGGATACATGCCTCAGAGTGAATTTAACAGTCAGCTAGAGATACAAAATTAGAATTTTCCTGAGGTTGTTTTCTTTTTTTTTTTAGAAAATAAGATATTTTTGCTAAACTAAAAACATAAAAGCTACTAATAAATGAGAATGTCAGTTCCACAGCCTAGAGCAAGGCCAAGCCATTTAGCAGAGAATGCAGTCATACAAGGAATCCACCTTCTGTCATTTCTGTAAGAAAGGCTAAAAATCTGGCAGCATTGCAACATTAAAAGTTCCAGCCAGAATTTGGCAGGTTTAGGAAAGCGCTGTGATGGTGAATATGCCACAGCCCCTCACAGCTCTTCCACCCAGAGGCATAACCATACTTGCTGCTTCTGGCTGCAGTAGCTGAGCAGAGCCTCCCTGAGGCCACGTCTCCCAGGTGCTGAGGGACAGGGAAAAATACCAAACCTCTCCAGGTCTCTCAATGTCCCTGTTGTTCCTACATCAAGTATTATTAAGCAGCACAATTTGAACATGGATACACAATATGTCAGAAGTTAAAAAGCATATTATTCTTGTAGCTAATGAAGACAGACAGGATGTGGAAAATGAGACAGAAATAAAGACAAAGTGGTTGATAAGGAAGTGTGACTGGCATTTGCTAGACTATTTCCTAAGCATCATGGAATTTCTGACTATTAGCATTCCTTTTTCCTTTGGTAAAGAGAAGTCAGTCAGAGCAATAAACTCCCATTTTGGTGTGAACTCGCTTCCACTACCAAGTGGTCAATTTCAGCAGCAGGGAACACAGCTGTAGTTCTAAACAGAGGATTTTTGCCGATGCAGTATCTAGAGACGTGTCACCTGAGACAATGCCATTTCCATTATGATTTTTTTCTTCAAAAAGACTTGGAAGAAATATGCAATTGTATTAACCACAATATTACTTCTTTCTGCAGTCCCCTATTTTACACTTAGTACCTTTCAACTCTTAGTCATTCATAAGAATATATCCTATATAAATTCTGCATCATCACACAGCCCTGAGACGCTGAAAATATATTACTTCAGGCAAGTCCCTATGAAAATGCATCTTTGCACAGGTGCTTTCATAATACAGATTGCATTAGATTTTAGAAATGGTTGAGAAAGTCTTACATTTAACGTTGGACAGGAAATTCTAAATTCAAGTTCTGTGAGGTTTTGAGCATTTGACTTGCAACCTTAATTTTTTGTTTGTTTAGCAAATTACATCTACCAGAAGAACTGGCAGAGAGGATACAACACCCCAGTGCAGCCTCAAACACACAGTTTTCAAATTACAGTCAACGATTAGCTTGTTTTAGACACAAAAGTGGCTTGGATTCACCCCCCTTATTTTAGGAACTTCCAAGCATTCAGTCAAGAGACTGACCGCTTTAAGATACATCCATAATTCCATCAAACAATTCAGATTTTGAGCCAGCTGAACAGCTCTCTGGAGGCACTTCACTATTCACTGATAGCTGAAATCCTGAAAGAGAATGTTACCACAATACGCGATGTCTGAAGTTTTAAAAGAGCACGGAGGAATTATCTTTCCTGTCTGACTGGAGAATCAGAATATCTCAAGCTGGAAAGAGCCCATAAAGTTCAGGATTTCTGAGAGCCAGGTTACTGTTTTAGAAGTGACTAAATGACCACCCGCCGACCAACTCTATCTATTCAGATAGGGTACATGACTTCCCAGAAGCTGGGTTACATCATTCTTTCTGCAAGGAAGCAATCCACATATGCCTATTAAGTCCTAACTTCTCCTCTGAAAATATCAGCAGATTCAGCTCTTACTGCTTCTAGGCAGAAAAAGGTTAAAAAAGGCACACCAGACTTCCTTGCAGCAGGAACACCAGAAATACATGCTGCATTCCTGTAGTAGCTTTGCTAGTGCAATGTACGGATCAATATTAGGTACAATCATTTCCCTGTTTATATTCCCTACTGTGTTTGCATGCTCCTATGGATCACATCAGTTCCTTTTGCCACAGATCTGACAGAAATCTCCTGCTATGGTAACTATCAACAGTGACTATGAAGCCATACTAAGTTGATTCTTAACTTCAAGGAAAAGCTTTACACCTTCTAAGTACTGGCAGCCTTTTTCTCAAAAATGCACCTTGCATGCAATAACCATTTAATTAGTGATTCAATTAGTAACCGTAACCTGTACCAACTTAATTTTTTATCTCTTGAAAGCTTTGCTAGTAAAGATTTTATCAGCATTTAGTTCATTGATAAAACTATTAAATAGCAGTCACTAAAAACCGGCCCCAGGAGATAAATTCAGCAACAGCCCCCTTCATTAACGTCTCCCTGTTACCAAGTCAATTTCAAGTACGCCAAGTGAGTAATTTCAAGGTTAATTGCATAGGTACCCTTTCTTAATTTTTTTTATATTTTTTTTTTATATTAAATATAATGTACCACTATGCCAAATGCCCCAGAAATATCTCAACATTTTATACACTTGATTTTACTGTGTGAGCTATTCAAATAAAACTTTTTTTTTTACAGGATCCATTTTCAAGAAACTCTTTGAAACCAACATTATTTTTTCTTTTGTTTTGTATATCCTGTTCTNTGTTCCACTGCTATGCTTGGAGCAGTATCAGCTCATCCAGACTCCAGTTCTGTGGATTCACTTATGCTTTTATTCACTTATGCTTTTAAGTTCTGGAATTGTACTTAGAAGTACCTCCAAGTTCCTACTTTTTGGTGGGTTTTTTAGAGTCAATAATAATACTTGAGATGCCTCTTCAAACTAGTTTCTTTAAATTTGGGGAGGTGCATGTAGAAGTTATTTTGGTTTGCTGAACTGAAAATATTTACTTTAAGCAAAAGTAACCTTATAGCCCTTGTTAAAACAGTAAAGCTTATGTTCTCATATTTTTGTAAAGGGGAAGATTCACATTTTATTCCAAATACAGAAATACTTATTAAGCCTTTTCACTGTTTCCTACACCACCATTTAGTTTTCCTATCTGTACCTCGCAAATGACTGACACAAGACTGGGGTGGAGGGCAGGAAGTGGTGTGCTGCAATTTATACAGGTTTTTAATGCAAGTAGCTATTCATACTTCATTTACTTCTTTTTAGCTTCTCATATCATTGCCTTTATATAACTACTACATGATCACAGAGATTAATGTGTTTAACACAGATTATAAAGCACAATTGCATTCCTTTCACATAGGCCCTCACTGTTTTGGCCAAAATCTCTCTATATATATTAACCACGGGAAATAGCCAGAAAATGGCAAATCCTAACAAACATACCTTTCTCCATTGAAGACAACAACAAGGAAATGCATATTAGCTGGGCAGTAAACCAAGAGATAACCTATGCTTTTAACAGTCACAGGAGTCCCAGAGGAATTCAGGAACTGGGGCATGGATCGAGAGGAAAAAGGACAAGCAGCAGCTGTTATTTTGTAATTTTATCTGGCATGGGCAAACATAGGTAGAGCATGAGAAACAACTCCTGAATTTCAAGGAATGACCTCAGTCCGGCATCTCTGAAGGAAGAAAATGGGCAGTGAAAGCCTAGCCCTTCTAGAAAAAGCAATGAAAGAAAATGCCATACTGTATTTACTAACTGCAGTTTAGACCTTCCAAACAAAGTATTTAAGAGTAGTTCTTTCCTGGTTTAGCAGTGCAACCTAAACAATTTGAATATTAACAATGTATAAAACATGAAAAGCCATTCCCCCTAAACAAAACTAGGCATTATCAAGCAAGTCAGCTCCCAAGTGCTAGGCTGCTATGGTGCTAAATGCTTTTGACAGATTTGTATGTCCAAGTATTTTTAGATTTGTATCTCCAAGTATTTTAAATGTTTTGCTTTACTTGAATGTCATAGTATCTCAGGAGGATCCCTCTCCAAGCTGCAATTAAAATAGAGAAGTACTTAAATGAAAAAAAAAATCTCATTACATTTTTAGGCATGGAATCCCTTACTTACATGTATTTTCATCTTCTCTCAACTGTTTTCCACTGAATTATTACCAAAATCCCACTGATATGTAGCTCTGTGTGTGTGTGTGAGTCTGAAATCCTTTGGTGTACTCCTCAAAGTACACTGAAAACTGCTTTACTGTATCATTAAAAAAAAAAGTTATGTTCTAGGACATGGTCTCCAACAAGCTAGTTTCTGCTGGCCAAAGTTCAAACATTTCAGTTATTACTCGAAGACTCTGAATAAGCAGTTCTCACAGTGAATAAGCTCAATTAATGAAAATAAATTAAATCCAACTCCCTACTGTAGTCTTTCACTCCCAGTACAGACAGGGTATGTGATGACTGCTGAAGTAACGTACTTTACCCTGAGGGGAAGTTAGGGAAAGAGGCACTCCTGTACACAGTGATGCTCCAGATGACTGTGGAACAGTTTTTGTTAAGTCTAAAGGGGTTCTTCTTAATTCAGGAATTATGCAGAGTCCACGCTTCAGAGAACACCAGGAGAGCACGGAAAAACTAGGAGCCCAAAATAAAGATACACTAGAATCTTTTAAGCATGAGGAGAGGGCCTAAATGCAGTTAATTGAAAGATCTTTCTCCTCTCTGAACAGGTATTCAACACTTAGTTATTTATGCTAAAATCACAAAAGACAGAGCAAAAACTATTACTGAATCATTATCTTTTATCTCTAACACTAAATGCAAGATTTTTTTTTCTCCTTCGTTTAGAAATTTCTATTTCCAATCATTTCTCATTTAAGTTTGTTAAATACTAAAGTTCAACCTGTTCGGTGAGCTTGCTGAAATTTTAGAAGCAGACGATATCAAAGTGAGTATTCACATTTCTAAATTACAAGCAAATTTGAAAGTGTATGGCAGAACCAAGATCAAATCAGAAATGAAAAAATTCAGTCATTTACAGATAGACACACTGGACTACAGTTCAATAAAAGTACTTGTCTTCCAAAAAGAATCATACTGGTTTGCATTAGTCCCTTTGCCAAGCCACCAACCTAACCCCGGCAGTGTTGCCTTACCTGAAACTGAGCCATTAATGCCAGTGGATTATTTTGACTGTTGTCAAATGTCAAAACATCAAAGATTCCAACACAATTAACTCGTAACCTTTAGGAACAAGAAGAGAAAAGGAAGAATTACCATTAAACTTTATTGGTTACTCAGTTTTTTCCTCCAGCATTCACTGAATGTTTGATACGAGAAATGTCGTCAGTACTTAGCAAATTACTATGCATCAGAAAAGACTGATTTTACTATTTGATCAAATGCACAGACAGTATTCAGTTTACAAATAAATCAACAAATTTCTAAACTGACAGTAGTGGGTCTGATCTGTAGTTTGAAGACAATGCGTAAGTCTTCCCAAAGTATGTTTTAAAAGACCTTTAAAAAACCCCAAAATTCCAAGCTTTAGCACACTGCCTCATGCCAGTTAAGAGCACTTAGTAGCTATTTATGTATCAGGTGCACAGTCAGCAGCTGAACACAGAGCACAGTAACACAGTGGGGCTGAACGCTTTCATTACCTTGTTTTGCCCGTTACCAGAATCTTTGTTGGATCCATAACTCTGCACGCCAGTCCTGCTGTGTGAATGGTCCGTAAGGCAGAGCTGAGCTGCACAATGTATGCCCATATCAAAGACTCTGGAAGCAATCCCGCGTGCTGCCGTGGCAGAGGTCCATCATGCTGACCTAGAACCAAAACATTGTAAGCATCAGTAGAAGGCTGCTGTGCAAAAAGGCAAATTACAACATCTTGAATTATACAATTAACTCACATATTCATTTCATTTAACTCTTAATAGTCCTTGAAAGTCACATCTATTATGCTTTAAAGGTGAGTGTGGGAGTAGATTTTTCTTTGTTGGTTAGTTTCAGTTGCGGTTTTTTGAAAATGTTGACAATTCACTAGGCATTATTATATTCACTCTCATATTCAGGGAAACTATGATGATTTTTGAAGTTTGAAGTGAGAAGTGGTGGGAAATTGCTCAAAGTAGATAGTACATCAAAATATGCTGGTACTTCAGAAGTCAGAACACCAGTATCCTGAGACAGAGTATGTACTGGAATAGCTGCAATCGATCCCATTTTACCCCCTTTATTGCAGGTAGGCTTTCCAATTAAACATTTTCTATCATCTAATAAGAAAAAAATAACAAGCTAATTTCAAATTACATGGGCAAATCAGACAAAGATTTGGTGGCTAAACATCTTTGAACACAACTTCACATATGTTCTGCTGTGACACAGTTCCCTGACAAGTCATCACTGCATAACCCCTATTCCATAGGTCATATGAAAGCAATGCATTGCTCCCCTTCCAAATGGATTCGTAGATCTCCTTTCAAAAGTAAAACTCAATCTTTGCAAACACACACTCAAATTCTACATTGCAAACAGTTTCTGAGTAATGCTGAGTCACAGATCAAAAAGTGAAGATACAGATAACAAATGTTATTTTTAGTGTGATGTGTGTAACTCAAAGAAGCTGCCATTGCTCGCCTTGCACAAAGCTGAAGCAGGAGAAGAAAATACATCCAGAGTAAGACACCAGAGTACACCTCAATTTTACAAACCACAACAGACATTTCAAGAGATTGCCTAAGTACTGATTTTGCTAATTCTGAGACCAGTAATATCATCAGTATTAAGTAAAATCATGTAAGCATCTGATTCAGTTTTGCTGTAAACTGACTGCACTCTTCTCTAAATATTTCTTTCTTTTTTGGAGGGGAGGCAGGGGTTTTGTTGGTTTATTTGTGGGGTTTTGGGTTGTTCTGGGTTTTGTTACTGTTTTTTGGGGTTGGGGTTTTCTTTTCTCCTTTCCTACAGGACCATATCAACATCTGTGCATTTGATCAAAGTAAGCGTGTGTATACTTGCATGTGTACACACACAAAATACATACACAGTGAAAAGAAGTGGAACACCTTACTGGTAAATTTTTACTTGGAAATTTTACTGACTTTGGGGTGATGGGCTGGGAATGTCAACCAGCTTTCATTTCTGAGCTTTGCTTTGTCCATTTTTAAATTTTAGTTCACTTTTCAGGTTTAAGGTGCTTTGGTTTAGATTATGAAGATCAAGATGCTGACTCCTTTAAAAAGCAATAAGCCTGGCACGCCTAGTGAAAGCTGAATATAATGAGATATTGTTTGTTTTTTCTGGCCTCCTGATGAATCATTATACAAATCACTTCCCACAAAACTAGCATACCAAAAGTCTCATGTAGCAAACTTTTTCTCTCATAATTCTCTCTTCTTCAGCATGACAAAAATTAGAGCATAAAATGACTGAGGAGATATAACATCACGTATTAGTTGAGACTCTCCCTCTTTACTACTAGCTGTAGAATGCACTTTATATTTGGTGAACAGCAACATGAGTAGCAGGTATAACAGGGATGTACACGGATACTGTAAGACAGTTACATGTGTATGAAGTAAATCCAAAATAGAAATGTTACTATAATATCCCAAAGAGAGAGAAAAGCGAAAACTTGGGAGTTATTTTTCTGCATGCATAACAGCACTTGCCCTTTGATTTTCAAATTAAGGCAATGTGACCAAGAGAATATCCAATATATACAGAAAGAGCAGAGTTTGACACAGCTTCTCCTCATCTATCAGAAAACCTCAAGCAACATTATCTTACTACTGGAAAAACTGACTTGAGGCTACAGCCAAATCTAGGCTGCTGCTTTCACACCAGTTGGCTGCACCCCGCATTCACATACACTAAATGTACAAGCTAAAACATGGCAAGAAGCAGCTTTGAAATGCCTTCTTACATATCCTTCTGTTCAGAATAAGCCCAAATAAAAGCAGTTCAGTCTGCTGCAATGCTGACTATAATGTATGTCTCAAGAGGTCCATCAAACCTGCCACAGAGAGCACTTGAGCAAGGACCCAAGGACATGGGACCCAAAAGCTTGCGCTTCAGGAGAAACACACAGTTTGGAAAAGGAGTTCCAAACAGTGCTGAACACAATGAAAAAACATCACAAGAATGTAAGTAAATGTTACCACAATGATCAGAGTATTACTTGGAAAAGTGGTTTTTTAAGAGATTCCATGGTTGATTCGCAAAGGTTTCCCACCATAGGCTGAATCCATGGCTACAACAAGCAAAATTTCAGATTGTGTTCTTCTCACCTACTGCAGGGCAGACTCACCTCTCCCAATAATTTCATCCTTGAGATGTAGAACACAGACACTAATGGAAAAGATTAAAAATTTAAAACCTGCCATTTCAAAAACAGAGGTTATCCATTATTTTTCCTTGCCACATTGGGATAAACATAAATAAATAAAAATGCTGACAATTATTTTTAAGTTCTGTAGTATGCTGATCTCAACAGAACAAAAAAAATTACCCTTTGCACCAGTGTGCATGCATATATTAAGTTTTTGCTTGTTAAAAAAGCATTCAAATGAAATTCTGTTCTCCAGAGCAAGTCCAGGAATAGTCCTGGGGTGGGAAGTAATGACCTGGGAACAGCAGCAGTAGGACCTCTTTCATATCATCAGGAACACTGTCAGAAAGCATGCTAAGAACCAGCAATTCTTACACAGTTACGAAGTAAAAAAAAAAAAAGGCCCAATAAAAGATTTAGCCATTTACTAAACTGAACCTCTCGGGCTTGTAAATCAGTCTTTTACATTTAGAACTGAGAATTGTTCAGTGTTTACTTGGTGTTCCTTAAGTTAAAGTACTGAAAACAAAGCAAATCCAGTAGCCTTCATTTCTCCTTCAGGGAAACTTGGGGTTTGGTTTTACATTTCCCAGTTTTCAATATACAGAAAGGTTCTGAACTACTGGAGTGCAAGCAGCATATTTTGTAAAAATTCTGAAGCTACTGAAAATTTGAACTTACTTTGAAAAAGTTGCAGCTTTTGGCAAAGGTATTTTAGGATAATTATTAGTCATGTATTTTGTCTTCAAAAACATCATGCTGACTTTCAATATTCATATATTCTTACTCCTCATCACACACTATTCATCTAGTCATCACACAACTTATTTCTTTTCCAATGGAAGGGGTATTTTACGAAAAAACATTCAGCACGTGGGGATGCAAAAATTGTAAAGTCAGCAATGAAGTCCATTTTTGTGCATTACATACTACTATTAATGTGTCAAAAGGAAAGCAATTTTCCCAGACTGTGTTTATCTTAATCAGAAAGTATTTGTTTGCTGAGAGCAGAGACTGGGCTGCTGAAAACTCCTACTACCAGCACATACACTAACTTCTAATTACTCAGAGTGTTTAAAAGCAGACCAAACGGACATATCAAAGGCATGCTTATCTCTGCTAACCACAAAAACTCATCAGGACAAACCTTTCTGGCAGCTGTCAATAGACACTGTTAATTTGCCAGGATTTTCTGGCTGTTAAGCTTTAAAGCACATACATTCAGAATGTGCTTTACCATTCAATTATTGGACTGTTGAGAGCAACATTTCAGTACTTTTGGGTTAACTTGCTAACGCAAAGAGAACATAACTTCTGCAGAGATAAATGCACTAATACGTACTATAATCTGAAGCTATAAGAAATATCAGAAAGGTGGAAGAAAACAAAAAAAAAGTTCCAGAACAACAGATTTAATGTTTAAAGTATGAAGAAGTGTTTCGAAGAAATATATAAAGTGAGAACAAAATGAAAAGAAACTTTTCAAATAAATGTACTTTGAGTAGCAATTAACTGAAAATTCAGATTCCTGATTTTAAAACTTGTGCAAATTTAGTAAAATATGACAGAACAATGTTAGATTATCACATGGTACCACCTGAAGGAAGAGGAGGTATTATTGAATAAAGAACACAAGCAACAAATTCTACTGCTTTCACAAGTTAGAGACATTAGTTTACAGTATAAAAATAAATGTAAGCTGCTATTTTTCTCCCCCACACCAAATCTCTACCAAGGTAGTTCTGTAACAGGGTCTGTAAATAACACAGCAAGAAGAAAACACCCAAGACTGACCACATTGACACCAGTGACATGCAAGACAGCCATGTAAACCATAATCCTCATCTTTTAACTATCAAGGTCTCGTTGCCAACTGAAGTGTTCAACATAAATAAGGTTGCATACCTGAAATCAAATTCTCTGAGTTCACTGATCAGGTTCACAGTGTTGTGCCTCCTAAAACCTTTAAAAGCAATTGTACTAATCTGGGCCTCATGCTGCAGAGTACCCAACTTCCATCCATTCCCCTGCTTCTCTTGGGAGTCTCCTCTAGGCAGGCAGACGGCCAAGAAACTCTGTGAGGGGATGGAGAAAGGATCCGTGAAGGCAGGCAATTCTGAGAAATCAAGTTATAGGTATGCAATCTTATTTTTCTCTCTTAAATTGTTCCTTCTACTGAGAAACAAGACTAGAATGCAGCAGTTGTCAAAAAAAAAAAAAAAAAAAAAAAAAAAAAGGCC
>VZRS01014783.1:848853-905823 GCA_013398055.1 Ifrita kowaldi
AAAAAAAAAAAGAAAGGCCAAAGCAAAGATGTGCAGAAAGATTTGGCAAAATTTGGGAATTCAGGTGACTTTTCCCCTAATTTATCTACTAAAAAGATTGAAAGAGAAGATAATAAGTGTCATAATTAGGAGACAGTTATCTTCCCTAAATATCCCTGTAAGTTCTGTTGTGACAGCTCATTTTAATTAAACAATACTTTGGTTTGAACAGATATTGATGTCCTATTTCCAACTTCCCAGATTATTCCTGCCTATAAAAGCAAATTGCAATAGGCCAAATAAAGGGTCCAGATAGCCCACGAGCCTGTTTCAAAGACACATACACTAAAATCAGCTTGCAGTGAATACTGAAGTGTATGAACATAAACAAGAATATTCTATTAGCCTCCAGTGATTTGCAGCTCAGAGGTAGATATCATGTCTTTGCACTCCCCAAATATTTCTCCTCCATGAGTAAAGCCCACTTCCCCCTTGAACCTATGCAAAAGTCCACAATAATCTGTGAAAGTTCCATGGCTTAATTATCTTTACACAGGTTTTGAATTTGCTACCTGTCTAGTTTCATTGGTCAGTCCTTAGTTTTAGGCTGGAAGAAATAACAAACTATTCTTACTCATTTCTTCTTTATTCCAGATGATTTTTCAGACACCTACCTCATTCCAGTCATTTTTGACCCCATTCTATTCCTTTCCATCTTTAGAAGCATGAAAAGCTTCCACTTTGCCATTGTTCATCCAGCTGTTCCACACCTTTGATCATCCCTGTCATCTCTTCTCAATTTTTTTGCTGTTCCCTTTGAAATACATGAGGAGGACCACGGCTACAGATAGGAGTCTATCAGGCACACACATCTTGAATACGTCTTCCCTTTCGTTGCTCTTTTCTTAATAAGCTACATCAATCTATCTCCTTTTTATAGCTATTCAGCAGGAGAACAGTATTTTCCTCAATCTACTTAACTATGGTCCCACACCTATTACTGAGTGGCAACAGCCACAGCAGAGACCATAATTTTATGTTTAAAGCTAGAGTTAGGTTTTTTCTTTGATCACATTGGATTACATTACATCACCTACTATATCATTGGTAGGAGTTCCAGTCTTGTAAGATCCTTCTGCAATCAATCACAATTGGCCTTTGTTTTTAACAATCCAAATCATTTGGTATTACCAGCAAACTTTGACAGGCTATTTATCTTCAGTGCAAACAAGTGAACCTGTTAAGAAATACAACTCCCAGGACATCATCTTGTGAGACCTGTCAGTGATCTTCACTGTTCACTCTTTCTGTTTCCAATATTCTAACCAGGCATTAACCTGAGAACTTTCTCTGCCATATGATTACTTAGGTTCTTTTAAAGACTGTGTTGGACTTCATTGAAAACCCCAAGGTTTTATCTACTGGATCTTCCTTTAAAGAACTTTGATAGATTAATGAGACATGACTGCCCTTTATAGAACCAAAACTTAATTATTTTCCAGTGTGACAAAGGAATGTGTTACCAAGAATTTTATTGTAACTTCTATTATTTTATCTAGAACAGACATCATTCTTCTATGATTCTCTAGAGAGATACAAAAACATAACAAGGACTGATTTACATGGAAATTGAAAACCATGACTGAGAAACGCTCAGAAGTCTAGTCCTGCACGTAACAGTCATTAACCTGGCAGTAGATCTTCCAGTTTTATCTTACCAAATTAGTTTCACATCAGGCTCATTGAATCTGTAATTGTACTCTTTGATTTGCCACAGGATATGACACATCAAACTAGGGTTTCTTCTGTCTGAGATATTACCACCAAAATCAGTGGTGGAAATCAAATTCCATCTCCACTTACACTGCTCAGCTCAGTGCTAAGTCAGTGAGAATTATGCAGTATATAAGGTATCCAGAAGTCTTTGAATGTATGTAAGTTTATCTTCAAGTCTTTGAATGTATTCACACACTACCAAACCAATATACTCTGATGTAAAAGATAGCCAAGTAAAGTTTTACATCTCAACCTTTGAAACAGCTTGAATTCACAGCTAACAGCTCTAATTTCAAAAGGCACAAGAAAGAAAAAAAACCTTAGCTTCTGTTTCTCTTCATATGCTTGCAGCCTAAAGACATTTAGGGAAGATGTCCTCTAATTAAAAAAAAGCAGGCCATGTCACAGTCCTCTGGTCATCCCTAGTGCTGGATCTGATCTCAGGGCTGGTCCAGCATCAAGCAGGAAGTTGCCCCAAAGAAGCTCTGCAGGGTACCTTTCTACCTTAAGTCTCCCTGTGACTCCATTCATTACCACCTCTCTTTCTCAGCATGGCACTGTTGTGTTCCAGACAACACCTGACTGCAGTTTGTAAGACTGCAGGGGTCATGAACTGGTCCTAACAGGAAGAATGATTGAGCAGACTGCTCTGGAGAGGAAGCAGCTTTAGCCACAAGCATATGAGCTCTACCGGGCTACTTGCTGAGCCACAGACCATGCTGAGACAGACTTTATTTATGAATGTTGATGCAGTTTTAGTGACTCAATTGAAGCTACAGTATAAACACGATTTTAAAAAAAAATGAATAAATTGGACCTAAGATATCAATTTAGTGTCTGAAAAGAATATCGTACAGGGATTTTTCAATCCATTTCTTAACTAGTACTTCACATTTCAAACCACCAAATAAAATACTGTCTAATTATTCCTCAAAATACCTAGTGAGGAAAAAAATAGAAGGGTAGGACACCTAAACAGCAAGCATCAAATTGGCATATCTTTTGAATTTTGGAATCATTGCCATTGTTAGGTGTTACCTGGAGACAGACCTGCAATAAGGACACCAGAGCTCCTGGCTCCCAATTTTGTTCCATTTTATTTTTCTTTCAAAGAGCTATAATTCCCTTACACACTGACATCAATGTTATACTTGTTTGTTAATCTAAAAAAAATTTACAAATAGCAGGTAAAGAAGAGTTCTCTCATATCAATTAGCTTATGATATGACAGAACTGATCAGCCAAAAAATTAAGCTGAACAACTAATTCTGACCAGATGTTTACTGCTGAAGTATTGGAAACAGTGTACAGAAGTATTATAGCATAGTGCAGTTTCCTTACCCCATTTCCGTTTTGTGAAATAGGAATCAGCACTAGGGTCATTGAAGTGTCTGCTCATCATAGTCTCTCCTCCAGCATGAAAATCATATGCAAACACAAGAGCTTAAAAATAAAACAGGTGACACTTATTAACTCAAGCGCATTTGAAAAAAGTATCAACACATCAGCTGGGGGAAGGGGGAGGAAGGGCACAGAGAAAGCAAAAAGAAAAACTTACAATGTTCTCCAAAAGCTTTAGTGGTAAACACTTCACGCAAAGTTACTATATTTGAGTGCTGAATCTTTTTCCACATGTCAACCAATACCATGCACTTTGTGTTAACAAGACGAAAACCTAGGGAAAAAATTAAACCCACGGTTTAAAGTATAATGTTTAGGATGAGAATTTTTTACTTTAACATTTCGTCTGAAACTGCTGAGAAGCAGCCAGACATTAAAATATGACTGGTATGCTTAGGAATGCTCGTCCTCCTGAGACAACTCAAATGTTTCTCACCATGTATCCTCCGAAGGCAATATGGCAGGTCATCTTTACTATTCACGGCTTTATAGCACGATGTAATGTACCCGAAGTTGCTCGTTTTCTGTATCCGATTGGGCGGTGGCAGTGGTTCCAAAGGAAAGAGACTGTGGTAGCTGTCCACTTCTGCAGGAACTGCTAAAATCAGTTTAGACACAGAAACACATTAGGTCTCCGTTGACCTTGAGAAAGTTACTGAGCAGCAGAGAAAATTAAAATGACTTTCACAAGCATGTAAATTATCTTGACCATCTTTTAGATGCATGTGAAGTTAAAATTCACTATTTTTGCTTTAATACCAACATACTGGTAGATTCCTAGAAGTGATCCCACAGAGCTAAAATAATTGTCTTCAGAAAAACAGTTGCACCAAATAAAATCAACAGAATAGATGCACAGTTCCATCTGCCATTTTCTCGTTTACCTTAGAAATTCACCCTTACGAATGACATTTCTTTGGTGTTTTTTGTACACTGATTCATTAATAAGCACCAATTTCCATGCAGACTTCGTACCATAGTAAGAACCCCATTTTCATCAGGAAAAAAAAGCAAGTATCAGTCTTATGTGTTTTAATATACTGGTTTAGAAAACAAGGAGAGAGAAGTGCTAAAGGTTTACAAGATTAAGAGATTACCCTTGCATGTCTTCTGGATTAAAACACTAAACTGCATTTTTTTAACTGCATCGTTATCACATTAAGCACACAGTTAAGAAGTAAAGATACTGCAACCAAAAACTGATTAAATCAAGCTGAATAATGTAAATTGCCCAAAAGCCAAATCACATTAAATAGTATGTGGTTCTTTAGCCTGACAACTAGTACAAAGCCTTCCCTGGTATACCAGCCAATTCACTTCAAAACACACTACTTTGCTAGTTTACATACAACCTTTGAAAAATATATGCATCATTTAAAAAAGTACTTAATATCTACAAAGTCGTACAAAACTGTTCTTCACAATGCATTACTGCCTTAATGATTTTTCCTTTCTCAGCAAATTGAAGTATTCCTAACCATTAAGGAGTTTCAAAACAGAAGAAAATTAGAATAAAAGAGATAAAAAAAAAATCATATTTCTAAAACACTTCGCATTTGGTTATCCACAGCCCAGGCTGATGATTAAGGCTTCATGAAAAATTAAAAATGGGTGGCATTTTTTGCAAGATGTTGTTAATATTGATGAATGTGCATGGTTGCAGAAAAACATGATCACTGTTTAGATTCATAAGAAACACTTACCAGGAATATCAGCCTGATCAATCTGGGCCATCGTTATTAAGTGTCTGTTGATGAGTTCCTTAAGGAAAAATTAAGTCAAGTTTTGAACACTATAATTCAGCTCATCATTTTTGATAACTTAAGAGAACACTGTCTTTGAAGCACTAGCCACCTGTACTAAAATAGAGAATTGATCTAAGTGTCCAGGGCAGAGAGGGTCAGAAGACCACTAGCTTGAAAATTTGCATGATGAAATACCTAAATTCTTGAAGGAGCCTCAGAAGACATTTGCTATAGCTGGCATTGACAAAGGCACTTTCTACAGTAAAGCTGAAATAAATAACACTCACAGCCAGCCTTGAGATGATGAGCCCTGAGAAGGGCTCTTCAGCTAACACCTGCATACACTTTCATTTCAGTGGGAGACTTTAAAACTGAATAGTATTGCAGTTTAAAAGAATGCTACAAAAATAAACCCATGCACACCAAAAAAAATCCATCAGTAATAGTACTGAGCTGAATAGCAAATCATGGCATGCAGGTTAGATTGCAGTCATACATGTTGTAACTCACCCCCACCCACTGTTGTACTCTACCTATTACAAGATTTGATTTTTCAAATTCTCCACAGGGAAAACTGACTGCACAGATTGCAAGTGCCTATTTCTCTTCTACCACTAGCAATTTTCTATTTTTTGCCAATATATGCAATTTTCCTTTAAATTCTCTATCATCTTACCTGTCTGAGCTCATCTGCCATGAAGAAGGAAGGTGCATTTGCTTTTGGCTGCATGTAAGCGACATGAGGTGCAGCTGGATGGTAGATGTGGTAGTTTGGAAATACCTAAAAATAAAGTATTTCAAAAAGCTTTTTAAAATCCTTAAGGATAAGGTAAGTAAAGAGTTCTCTCACTCTTTCAGTTCAAACTACAGAACTATGAAATCTTCATGTCCAGTACAAGTTACAAATAAACTGTCAAATATTTCACAACCTTTTAATGTGGTATTCACTTCTACCGATTTCAAGGGGGAGGGAGGTGTGTGCATATATGTATGTACATAGTTATTTTAACATTTTTGTAACTGCCTTTTCCCTGCCACTGTAAATGTAAGAGCTATTTAACCTATCAGAAAGAAAAACCTGACTTCTTGATGTTTTCTCATTATATATGTATCCACTGAGACACATAGAATGCTTTCTTTCTATTGCTGTATTAAAACCCCACAAAGCTCTACACAGCTGTAAATGAAAAAATACATAAAAATTTCTCTGGTCCTCATATTTCAGTGATTTTTGGAGAACAACTAAAATAATTAAAAGGCCTAATCTTCATACAGAATAAGCAGTTTAGATTGTTAAAACTAATATCTGTAGCATGAACCAATTCAGCACTTACAAACTCCAGCCAGTTGTGTATTGAAAGCCAACATACCATTCCTGTGAGAGGTGCTGGAGTTGTATCAGTGTAGAAGTATGTTGTTCCACCCACTGTTTCCTTCTGGATCACCTGGCCAGTAGATGGAGGCTGAGAGACAGCATTAGCAACAGACGCAGAGGCACTAGTAGGCACCATATAGTTTGCTGGGTTAGGAGTATGACTTCTTCTTCGAGGAGCAGGAGATGTATGAGGAGTTATTTTGGGAGAATGAAGAGGAGAAGATCCTGCTGACAGTGACATTCCTTAAAGAAACACAAGAGGATATTCTCGATCAAATCTGTCACCAAAAAAGTTTAGCAATTTCAGAAAAGCAGCCTTCACTACCAACAACATTCTGAGCAGGTGAAGACACTTAACCCTTCATATAGATAAAGAAATCCTTGAGAGATAAAACAGTAAGAGCATGACTGAACAGATACATTTTCCCAAAAATCTTTGCTTAGTGCAGAGAGATAGGGCTTGGAAACTTATGATATACACATGAAGAACTGAAATGAAAAACATAGAAGTAGCTGAAAGGGGAAGACAAGTCAAAATAATGCTGTGTCTAGAAGATAGCTCATTAAACTGCAAAAAGATAAAATATTAATGACTATATAAGTGAGTGTTTACTTAACAGTTACATGAGCAGTCAGTGGAGTTTGCTAAGCTGTAACTCCCTTCACCTGATTATGCATGTACCTTCTATTAGAACTCCACAGCTATGAATGTCTCCAGTAATTCAGCACACAAATAAGTGGGAGTAATCACCTATTTTCCTGTAATTATTATATTCAAAAGTCATCCTCCAAAAATCTATTTGATATGTAAAGATAGGTAACATCTCATAACATGAAGTCAAACAAACTTTCTTGCAGGGATTTTCCAATTTATTTGAAACTATTTTATTGGCTGGTGTTCACCTTCAACACTACAAAGGCAACTCCACTGAAGCCTGAGAAACTCTGCTTCTAAACTAAGTGCATCAATGAGAAAAACAAGGGCAGCTCTTTTGCATACACATTTTTTAGTTACTAAAAAGTTTAATTATTTCAAGAGTTACTGCATGTAGAATTCTCAGACTTGCTTATTTATAAAAATTTAGGTGTAAAATAGACATTCCAGGGTGCTGCTGAGGAAGAGAACCCTTCAAAAAAAACTCCTTGCACTTACTAGCAGAAGATCTGAGATATTCAGGCGTTCAGATTAACACCAAGGAAAACATCTTTGAAATTTATTGTTGCTCAGTTCAGACTGGGATGTACTTTCTCTTTTATACAATTAGAATTGTGTAAGTCATGCTAAATCCTTTTCTTGAAAGGATAGAAGGTACACAACTTTCGTATTTAATGTTCTATTGACAGCTGAGAATTTTTCTCTATTTAAGAATTCTGCTAGTTATTACTCAGATATTTGATTAAATTAATTCCATAAGATCTAGTAACCAGGGTAATTTAAGCAAATACCCAGCTAATGAAAGCAAGAGCAATTTGTTTTGCATACACACTTTTTAGTTACATAAACTAGTTTATTAAACTTCAATCACAAGTTACCGTATGCAAAGTTCTCAAAATGCATCATCAGTAATGTGTAGGAGTGATTTTACACTCATATCATGTCCCTGAAGTAATCTTATCCCTCCTACATTTCATTTTTTTTTCTTTTTTAAACAAGACAAAAGCAAATAACAGTTTCAGTATTAACAAGTAAGTAGTAGCTTGGGAAAAAATACTTTGAAGCTGTATTATCCTAACGATATTAACAGAATATTTGTAACCTTTCACTTAGCTCCTCTCATTTACTCCTTTGACATATCAAAACCCATGCTTATTAATTCAGCACAATTCTCTTTTATTCCTCCAAAGTGAATAGTTCCAACAGAATAAATAAGATTTTTAAAATCTAAACTGTGGGAAAATCATATGCCTTTCTTTTTAATTGTGTCTTTTAAGTCGTTTATTCTTTTTATAAAAATGTAAAATATAAGAATATGAAAGGGAAAAAGTCTGCACTTTCCTAGGCCAGAACTTTTCTTTATATTAATACATGTGCATGTGTATACACACAGCTTGTAGATAAGCAATATTGTAGAATATTGCTGATTATTGTACTAACTTAAATTAATTATAATAGGCACTTCTAAATGGCAACATAAATAGTCTCCTAAAAATCTGTTCAGAAATTAACTCTGACTGTAAAACATTACACATTTTGATAGCACCAGTTTATGCTACAAAAGAAAATAGGCTTTCATTAAGGTAAAAGTTACCTTGACTGACTAACACTTCAGTATTTCAACAGCTGTAAAGATTGTTGCATTTTTAATAAAAGACTAGAACATGAATATATTCTTAATCCACTGGGGGAAAAGATCAATTTCGAAGGAAACAATACATTAGTATTAAAAGTTGAAGGATGACTAAAGTGGCCATTAAACTGAAGCAACTCTACAGTTTATTATGTCCAAGAGTCCTCTTCATCTGTGGAAAGCTACTGACATGTCTTTTTCACTCTACTCCAACAGAATAGAGTAAGATAGAAATAGAAAGCAGTATTAACTGAAGTCCTTGCAAGCACATAATTTCAACCCAGACAGGAATAACTGGCTTCAAGAACAACTGCTTAAATAAAACAGTCAACTGCAAGGAGCATGAAATAAAAACTCAGCAGCCTTCATATATACTGATGGAAATTTAACTGAAGAACTCTGTACTTTAAAATAAACACTATATGTACAAGACACAGTATACAGTAAGTAACATCTTAAAGAAAAGTGAAGACTTGTAACTAGCTAAAATTATACTGTGACCTTCTATTGCAAGTTTCCCAGAAGAAAAAAAGATCACTAGTGGTTTTTACGGATATGATTTCAAAAAAATTTCACTTTAAGATGTACTTTTTAAAAAAACTTACTCCTGGCAAAGAATAGTTACACACGTAAGTCCTTAATGTTTCTGTACAGGTATTAATGCAAGACTGAAAGAAAAGGATCACAGCATTATACAAATCCTTTCAGATGACCTTCCAGCCTAGTTAGGTCTCATTTTGAAAGGACATTGAGAGTTCAGTGAAAATCATCTGGCAGGCAGAACATATGGGCTCCTCATTTGCCAATATGCATAGTGAGTTCAGGAGATGAAAGAGCTTGACTACAGTTTGGTTTTATACTACTAGAACAATATACTACACATGCTACAAGAATTTAAGAATTTTGCTCCTAGTGCCATGGTGGGTACATGTCAGCCTGTCAGGCTGAGATAAATACTGAAGGTGATATTCTTCTGAGAGACTTGCATTACATTCTGCACAATCTAAATAAGTATTGAAAGCCCAGTATAACAAAAAAAAAAAAAAAAAAAAAAAAAAAAAAACTTATAAGNCAAAAAAAAAAAATAAAGCCCAAAAAAAAAAAAAAAAAAAAAAAAAAAAAAAAGAAAAAACTTCTAATACAGTGGAACTTATGCATATTTCAGTACTTAAGGCAGCAAATACAGTGCACAAACTCAAGCAGGTATCACCAACTTCATTAGTATTTCAGTCAGTTAAAAGCACATTAATAGTAATATTTAATCATAACAAATAGAGGAAAATAAAGGAATATAGCTATATTAAAAAGTGAATATATATTCCTACTGATTCATACTCAAGGAAAAGGATGTTGCTAAACAGGAATACTATGACAGACACCAAAAAGCCTATTTCAAATTGTCCCTCCTGAGACTACCAGCAAAGGTGGCTCTCCATTCCTTGTC
Organism: Ifrita kowaldi; assembly: GCA_013398055.1. NCBI lineage: Eukaryota > Metazoa > Chordata > Aves > Passeriformes > Cinclosomatidae > Ifrita > Ifrita kowaldi. The sequence goes on from VZRS01014783.1 coordinate 858,862, forward strand.
TTGGGGAATCTACACTTCATGAAGAAGTCAAATACAATCGTAAAAGATGAACTGCAAGGAGAAAGGGCTTCTTTCACTTCACTGTTATTTATATTTAAAAACAGGTGGCATGGTATGCAGCTGTCATGGTGTCATACCAACATGGAAATGCTTGTGGGATTTGAAGATCTTTCCACAACATTCACAGTGATTGTGCAAGCTACCTACACACACCTGCAGCTCCTGATGCCATTCTTCTCCTGTAAAGAGAGATCGTAATTTACATATCCCTCTTTGTTCTTACATTTTCATTTCTTGCCTTGTTTATGTTTGAAGTTTAATTGTGACTGAGGAAAGGGAAATGGCAGACTTTGACATGCATTGGAGGCAATGCTGAAAGACTTTATGAGATTAGTGCTTCTAATAAAGCTTTGTGGCACACAATGTATTTGAATTAAAAGCTAGGTTGTATTTTGAATCTGAGAATTCACACAGATAATCAGGATCAAAGGGCATCAAGCATGACCTCCTAATGACTCAGTATCTACAACTTCTTGATTTAATGAGAATTCGCAACTTAGTGGGCAAGGATTTCATTAAGCTCACATGCATGCAAATTAGCTGGCCTACAACATTAAAGGTTTAAAAAAACCTTCAAGTTTTGCCTACCAATTTACTAATCTACAACCACATCCCTATGCCTCTAATGCTTGTAACACATCCAGAGGTCAAAAATTAAATATTTAACATTTTATCACTTTAATGTGATAAAGAGGTACTTTAGTACAGAGGTACTTTAGAGATACCCCAGATTACCAGGTAAATTTTGAAGAATGACAAAGCAAAGTAAATTATAAAATCAGATAATTTCAAGAACTTAAAGTAGCATCTTTAAATTTATTAAATATTTATTTTTATTGTAAGCTTTCTATCAGGTCATTAGCATTGTAGCTGTGTATTTTCAAGTTAATTAAATCTGCTTCATTCCCTAAACAATTTAAATCATCAATTCTTCCTCTTCAGTTTTAATTGGGAAAAAGATAATTTTGCAGTCTCTTTGCCTTCTTCTGTTCTTACATTATTCTGGAATGCCTGCAGAACTTCCCCTACACCATATTTGATCCAGGAGGAGGAAAGAAGCTCTTGGGGCCTTCAGCCACACAAACCACCTCAGCTGAAAGTGCTCCATCTCCAGCTGGGGCTATGGGCTCTGAGAACTGCGCTCGTGCAGCTCATCACAAATGGAGATGTGTCAACTGGACATAAGCACAACGCCTTCACACTCCTGGCTCCTAAGCCTGCACGTTCAGACTGGCAGCAGAAATGAGATCTCTTACATTCTGCATAAGCTCAGAACCTGACTTGGGCTAAATATAGAAGCAACAGCAATTTGTTGTCACTTCCATCAGTGACAAAGGCATCATTCTTTAGCTATCACCTAGCTTTAGCAAACCCAAGACAGACAGATTTTTGCTACTGGGAGCTATACATCTGTTCTCTCTCAAGTTTAACACAGCAATGATGTCTTATCACTTTGATGACATTCATGAATTTCTTTCATACACTGTGTTGCATATTTCAATGACATTAATATTCTAAAACAGCTACACAGGACTGGGTAAGAAGCTTGTTACCAAAAGTGCTGTTTGAAGATTGTCAAATCCCCCACACAAATGACAAACAGGGTGTGTTTGCTAGCAAGGAAAGGGAGGAGCAATAACATAGTATTCACGTGAGTTTATGGAAAAAGAGCTTGGAAATCGTGAAGGAGAGCTGTTTACAACTCTTCACTGAAACAATTTTCTCCCACCGTTTGTGTAAGTTGCATTTTCTATCACTCTATTTCCACATTCTATTAAAGACTACCAAGATGAAGACTGACGCTGTGTTGAGATTACCCTAGAAAGCACTTACTTAAGTAAACGTGTGAATGTAGGAGTAACCTTCTGCCATGCTACATCCTAACCGATAGGTCAGGCATGGATACAAGTAATCCACTAAAGAATTTTACCTGTCCCCTGTCATATTTTTTAGTATTCCTGCATTACTGTTGACAAGACAGGCAGAACAAATATTTTCCAAAGACAATTGAGTTACGTATGAAATACTAGATGTCAAAAGCGGTTTTGACTTACACCTACCTTTATGGAAATCCCAGAAACTTACATTTCTCCATCATCAAGCAGGAAATCAAAGGACTGCTTTCATAATTTACCTACTTTGTTATGGGTAAATAAAACTATGGAAGTCTTAAATTATTCCTACTACATTTCCTCTAATACCCTGTAAATTAGTACAAGCAATCTTAATCTCACAGAAATACTTCAATCCTCAGAGTTATTCTACTGGAGAGTATGCACCCGTTGGAAGGAGACTTATCTTTACTGAAAGGAAAATTCTTATAAACTCTTTATATGGATTTCATTTTAATTTGTTTTCACTTATTGAAACCTAACGATCTCAATCATTTTTTCATGACAACTTCTGAATGTATTGAAACATTTTTTTATTCTGTTATCCAGCATGATCTAAGTGGTGAAGTTTCCCCACACAAAGATACTGCTTTCTTATTTAAGAGCCTAATTTTTTAGAAGGAGCACCTCCTAGCTGACCTTGAGGTAACAGGAATTTCTGTGGATGTACACTGTTGACAGCTTTAATGTTGACATTTAAATAAAAATAAATGTCTATGAGTAGTATTTACATAGGACACTTAGGTTCACAGAATTCTGCATTCAGTGAGAGAAGAAAAAAGCTTCTAGAAAAATTCAGAGAATCCAACCAAGATCCCTACTTTGAACTATATTTTCTTTTTAATTATACAGGAAGAGCAGGGAAACAAGCCAACTCTGCCTGAAGTTAGCTCTTATGAATACTCCCCCATCCCTCTAGTCCATAAACAAACAATAGTATCTGAGGCTAGAAAGTATGCAGCATTGGTATCTATATTTATTTCTAGGAGCTGAAATTGTTGTGCGAACTTCTTTCATCAGTGTTACTTATCCTTTCAAGTATTACTTACAGATAGTAAAGAAATTGGACTGTGAAGGATCCCTCTGAGACCCCACTGGACACTTTCCAAAAGTAGATCATTTTACTGTATTCTATTTAATCCTTTACACACTTTTCAATCCAGGTGACAAGGCTGAGAGGCATATAAACACAACAGTTTTCCAATAAGACGGTACAGCACAATATAGTATCAAGCAGACACAGAACCACAACATGCTCATTTGGTCAGCAGAAGCATCAATCACTTTCCTAACCTGCTCCAGTAAGATTTTACATGCAAGCTAAATGCTGGCCTCTTTCACATTGACACTGGCATCAAGAAAGACTGAAGCTCATTTTAATAAATGGTAATTGCCAATAGATGTTTTAAAAAAAAAAATCATTTGTAACATTTGTCTGTCTGCCTTTTGGCAGCTACCTAATGCTTCTTGTCAGCTGCAAGAGATTGCTGGAGGTTTAAGTACATACAGAAACTCACTAAAGAATCTGCAGTGTGAATATCCAGATCTGCTGATGACTATATATTGGAAATATTTTAATTTTATTTAAACAGAATTATTAGAATTATTATTTTAAGATCAGAAGACTAAAAGATTCATGAAGGGCTTGAACTTCTTAAATGTGTAAAAAAATCTGTCACTTGATTATATGACTGCATGGAACACATTTCAGTAAGAGTTTTAAACCTGGGGAATAACAATAAAGTGGTCTTAAAAGTTTGAGATTACATGTGACAGATACAATAAAAGTTAATAATACTTTGCAAGGCAAAGTATTTTAGAATTAGCTTGTCTTCTACTTTTTGTTTTTAACCCAGATTTTGAAGTCCTCATAAACACTCTTTAATATTGCCAGTAATTACTTCTACATCATACAGTCTAGAAACAAATAAAAAGAACAGATTAGCGTGTGGTAATCCAAGATCATATGTATTTTAGACTATAATGCATTTCTAGACTATGGGTAATTTAAATCATCTTCAGGTATTGCTCTGGCAAGAACCACTTAGGACACAGTATGTGATAACTCAGCAATCCTTTCCCCCAAAAGGAGCAGAGTTCAGTTGTTAATTTCAGTGCTGCTGTGGCTGAGCAGACTTCGCAGCCTGCAGTGTGATTTCCATACAACTGGAAGATAAATTCAAAGTTCTCTACTTTTTGAAGATCACCTTAAAATTAAGAGCTAAAATAGGAGGTAGCTACACTTACACTCGATAAATCTGATAACTATATATATAGGGTTATGTTTGACACAACAAACCACTGTACAACAAATCATTACCCTCAACTTACCTGGTGCTAACCCAGCAGCAGCAGGACTTCCCATGGAGGGGTGAGAGAACAAGGCTTGAGAGAAGGCAGACATACTTGACTGGGATACATTACTCAGCCTGGAGGTTGATCCTCCTTTGGGAATAAACTCACTTGCAGAAGGATTTGGTGTCTGTTTAAGAAAAAAAAATTAAATGTTTATTTTAAACGAGAAGGGATTGAGAGTGCCTAATAGGTAGAAAATACTTTCTAGAAAGGCCTACTAGTACAGGGGGAATTTTTAAGGTACATACAGCTTGCTGACAAGAACAAAGAATACTGGAAGCTGGTCTACGTGAATAAATTTAGATGTGTTTTTAGCTGCTGTCTGAAGTAGTATAAGTAAACTTTCCATATGAACAGCTGGTGTACAAATTCATACAACATTTTGCAAAAGGCTTTCCATAAGCATTACATTACAAGTTGGAGAACAGGCTTGACACTGAGAAATCTTTGCCACAGCTGCACAGACTGTTCCCCCACAACTTCAGCAATTTCATTTCAAACTAACTAGCAATTTCAAATTAAAGGAGTAAAACTGATTCCTACTAGAAAAGTCACCCCTGCCTCTACTTCAAATAGATTATTTGTGAAGTTAACTTCTGCTTTGTGTTTCATTTATCTAGCACCTTTAATAATAAAGTTTAATTTGGTGCCACAGAAAAAAGTAGAAGCAGAATGATGGTCAAACATCCAGTATTTGTTAGTACATAAAACATACACACACAAGCAATTATTAATTTCTATTAAAATCAGCACAGACGGTTTTGTAGTTTGGGGTCATGGTGTTTGATTTGGGGTAAGGAGGGTTACAAAAAGAAAATCCCAGTTGGAGCTCAAAAGGCAAAAAGCTTATTATTGGACAGCCAATTACAAATGACATGAGTGGAACAAAAACTACATTAAGCCAAGAAATGAAACCAATTATTACATGAACACTCTGAAAAGCCTGAAGATTATTAAATTACAGGGTTTAGTTTATTAAGTAATCTGCAGAGTACCTCTCAAAAGCATCTAAACAAGTTAGGTAAAATAAGAAGACAGCGACAGCTCCCAATAGACAAGGGATACTGTTAAGAAAATCTATAATGGTTTTTTTACAGAAAATTATAATGGACCAGTTTGGTTTCAGGCAGTTTTAAAATGACCAAATATATTAGCTGTTAGTTAAATTACCCATATTGATTTTACCAATATAGTGGCATCAGCGAAAGTACCAAATTAGTGCCAAATTAGAAGCAAAGTGTGAACATCAATTTAGACAGTGAAGAAACTATTTGAAAAGAGCTGCTGCTAATTGGGTTTTGATACCTCTATTTCAGTATTTCTGCCAAATATCGTAGTATTAATGTATTTCAAAGCACTGAAAAAGAAGATTCTCAAAGTTGTAAAACTAAAGAAGATGCCCAGGTTTAAAAGCAAATAGCAAAAATATTCTACCCCTAATCACACAGTAAATTTTAACCACTATCCACTTTATGATACCAACTTTACCACCTTGTCATCTTACATGTACATGCTTCTGAATATTCAAGGAACATCTATAAGCAACTAGTAGATTGTAAAGTAAAACACTTATATTTAAAAGCATAGAGAGTTCACATGAATTTTAAAACTCTTTATTCACAGTTAAGGAATGCATATTAAGATATACACTAATACAGCAAAACAAACGATAAGTTGAATTTTACAGACTGAAAACACATAAATGACACATTTATACTCAAAAGGTAATATTCTGGACTTATCTGAATTTAGGTACAGGATTAACTAAGAGAATGGTGTTCCTCTAGATAAAAACTGGCATGCAACCATTCAGCGAAATCTGCACTGAAACTGGAGAAAATTACAGAGGTGGTAAAGAGTAATGTCGAACCTTTTCAAACAGCAATAGAGCTGAATAGTCATCAAACAAAACAACTGGGAGAGCAAGGGACACAATTTGTAACATCTTGCTAAAAGAACAAAATTCTAAAGAACTACAAGATCCACATTTTTCCACTGCTAAAAGCAGCAATGACACACCCACAGCTCTATCGCACCTAAACAGTGTCAACCAGATGACAAGGGCAGGACAGGGCATTAGGTTGGAAGCATGCAAGCAGAGAGAAGGACACCTTCCGGAAGATAACTCAGACTTTCCTAGAGCAACTGAGAGAGTTCCCAAAATCCTACCCATGGCATTCTGGTTAAACTCTTACCATTTTCATCCAATGATTCAAACAACTCCTACAGCACAAAGATGCTTCATATTTCTAAATGCATTCTGCAAGTTTCATTGAGATCAGTTTTGGCATCTAAAAAGTTACTTACTTACTAAGTAACTTACAATCATCAGAATTTTTAAATGCAGCCTCACTTCAAAAAAGAGCTCCACTTTAACTGTAGGTGTTTTAATTTATCCAAGTGAAAGAGTCAAACCAAGCAATCTGCTAGGGCTGATCTGGTTTATGCTATAGAATTACAAACAGCAATGGGTCAAGTCTGACGGAAATTCAGTTTTATTCTGTTTTTTGATATCACAATTCAGGATGAGCATCAAAGCCTGCTAAGACTAAGTTGTTTTTACATAACTTTGATGAAAACATTGTATATGAGTAAACAGCTTTGATTTACAAAGACAGACCCTATACTATGAAAGCCTGTTTCACTTCTCTGTGATTTTACGAACATGAAGCTGCAATCCAAGACATTCCCCACTGGTAAAAAAAGTGGTTTAACTTTAGGTTACAATTTTAAAAGACCCTTCCATCTTAAAGTGGTTTCCTAAATACAGAAAAATACTCAAGTTCCACAGTCACTAGCCAGAATAAACTAATCAAAGTAATACAGCAAATTTTAGTAACTGGTGGTCACAACTAGCAAATACTGTCGGACAATTTGAAGCTTAAGCCCCAATCCACATTTAAGGTCATTACATTTATGTGAAGCTGCAGTTCTTAAAACCTTTTATGCTTTTGAAAACATTTTATCTGAAGTACAACATTAATTCTTCTGAATACAATTTTCCTCCATGAAAATAATTAGGCCAGAAAAAGTGACTAAACTGACGAAGTCTAATATTACTGTAATTTTTTTAAATATTTAATTTTTAAATTAATTTTGAATCATTGTAGATAACCATTTTGCAGCAATGACCATGTAAATATGCCACAATTATAAAGCCACATTCTTAATGGCCAATGATTCAAAATATTATATTCCCAGCCTGAAAAAACATCCTACTTTCACTCTGCCAACTCATAAAACAAAGTACAAATTCCAGGTTTAGTTTTACATTTGGATCAACAGTAGGCTTGAAAATGGGTTGCAACGGTAACTATGTTTTAGAACCTGACAGAGTATTCTTAGAGTTTTTGCCTTAGAGTCCTACCAAACTTCCCAAGATGAAGTAAAAAAAAAATTAAACTGTTATAAGAATGAAAATAATCTAGATCGTGTTAGGGAAGAACACTTTCTTCATTCTGTATTAAGTTTAAATTTTGCATAAGTACAGCTTTTAAACAAATTTCATTTAATTAGTAATTAATTACTCATTTCAGAATAAAGTAACTTATTCATGCTAGATGAGGCTTAAAATTTTAAGTCAGAATAAATCACGATTGGTAAAATACGTAGATAAAATTGGTATTGAAAACTTATTAATTTCCAGGAGTAACTAAAAGAATGGACATGCAAGAATCATGTATTGATTATGCAATACTGTGATGTCAAAAGGCAGCAAGTGCACTTCTAAATGCTAAAAAATAAACTAGTAGCACTGTCTGCACTGTGTTAAATAAGTCTATTTTCAGTTTCTAATGCAAAAGTCCCATAAAAAGGCACATACAAAATTTCAAAATGCTAATAAACATGTTTTCAACAAACAGCATTAAAGAGAAGGAAGTACAGCCGAGTCAGCTACGTCATGTTTTTCTAGCAAACCACCTAAGGCAACTTCTAACTGATACCTTCGCTAAAATCGCCACCATTCCCTTTTCCTCTCAACCTTGCCAACTGAAATCTCATCCCCCTTCTTCCAGTGTATTAATAAAAATGTTGTCAAACTAAAACAGTGAAGCAACTTCCCTAATTATTACCTGAATACCTACATCATGCATTCTCAGAATGATTCCATGAAGAAATTTCATCAAAATACCCTGTTTTCAGATTCTTTATGTCCATGTCTCTTTTCAGTCAGCTTTGCAAAGAAACTTCCAAAGACAGTCCACAAAACTGAGTCCATCCAGCTCCCGTTACAAAAACAATTCCTATACTTCTGTACCTCAAAGTGAAAAAACTTTACAAAACACATATAAATACAGTCCAAATGAGGGCTGAATTTAGCCATGATGCAATTACTAAGGACGGAACCACAAAAGTAGAAAAGGAGGCCAGGACTACTAAACAACTCATTTGTGTCACCAGTCAGCTCAGAATTTGTCTGGTGGCTTTTATGCTTTTACAGGTATGAAAGGAAATAAAATTAAAATATAGCATGGAGGGGAATAAACAAAATATTCTGTGACTACCACAAAAAAAAAACCAAAAAAACAAAAAACAAACCCAAAACAAAAAACAAACCCAAAACAATTCGAGCCTCCTTAAAAGAAGGTACAGATGAAAGTAAAGAGCAAGCCAAGGAGCTAAGCTGAACACCATCACTGGAAGCATGTACTACATGGCAGCATGCAGCATTACTGTATGCTGATGAGTTGCACATGACAGATCTCTGTAATCCAGAAATATAAACAAAATTCCTGTTTCATCCATTTCGATACATGTGATTCGTCTTTGCACTCCTCAGTGGTAAACTTGTAAGGCCCCACTGCTGTACTAATTAATAAATGAATCCTCGAAGTGTCTTTAAGTACAGAAGTGAGATGGAACACAGGGACATACAAGTTATGAAGCCTTTGGAAAGTCACACATGGATCCCACAAGAATACTGGATACCTCCCTTCTCTCTCTCTGTCTCTCATTTCTCATTCAGCATCTCTCAACACAGCATGCAGCTGTACAGCAGCAGCAGCAGAGACACCACATCAGTTTCAGAGGATGTGATGCCACTTCATTAGATTGGTTCTGGTCCCACATTCAACCAAAGCCCAAAGCCAGCTACCTAGCTCAAAAAGTAGGCCAATCTCATTTGATTTCAGAAGGATGTGCTAATGTACTTACCATGCTAGAAACTGGATACAAGCCTCTTTGTTCTCTTTTCATGTTCTCCCTCACTTCCAAATTTATGCTGATCTGTTCTGACATCCCAAATTACATAATCGTGTAATGGTTACAGAAAACCATCCCTAACCCACACACATGCTATAAAGCAGGGCACTCCTTTACCAGTCTATTTTTGGCATAGTTTCCATAATATCTCTTAGGAACACAGAAACATGCAGAAGTCTTCCTTGAGCTTAACATGTTGTTACTTTGCTGTTGTTGGGTTTTGGGGCTTCTTTGTTGTTTTTTAATAGGCAGGTATGAGGAGATTATATGAGGAGATTCACTTCACAGAGCACCGCTGCAATTCCTCCAAGGATTCCTTGCAAGCCACGACATCAGGAAAGGATGCATTTTGTGATGTCAGAGCCACCCAGAAGACACTGGAGGTTGCCAACAACTTCAAAGCAAGTCTCTTTCTCTCCCACCATTGAATTGGTGTAACATGCTACATTATTATAATTACTGTGACAAGTCACCACATCACTCCAACAATAGGCTCTAATAAATTTCAATTTGTCAACATTATTAGTTATATTGCTCTACTGCTCTTGCAGAAGAATTAAGAGTCAATTTCTTTAAAACTGGGTAAAATTTGTTGGCTAAAGATTTATTGGTTTATAAACCAGAACACAGGCTCAGACAAAACTATTAGCAAAGTCTTGTTACAACTGGCAAGTAGATCTCACTAAAAAGCAAATTTTGAAAGACTTGAAATATTTTCACATTTCTTTAACAAAATCCTTCAAAGTACTGCAAAAACATCTAAAGTTTTAGAAGTCCATGCTCCTAATGCAACATACTTGAAAAATTTATTTTTCTATGATTATTTTTTGCTCAAGAAACAAACAAAGAATCAGTTATTGATGGTAAATAAGAACTAATCTGTGTAACTAAAACATATCTATTCCTACTATTTTAAGTAGAATTGCCATTTGCTATTATAATATGTATCATGTGGTAGTATAGTAGCTCAGGACACTTCCTAATGTAAGGTAGGATACATCACTATAAACCAAACTCTGGTTTGGGCTTTTTTGCCTTTTTCAACGCACAACCCAGAGTACAATTCACTCTGCAGACTTCACATTTAATCATGTAAGTGTAACACCATATTTAAACAAAACAGATCCAGATTATAAATTCATAACCATGCAGAAGTAACACTTAAACTATTTTACAATGCAAGTTTAAACACCTTTCCTTCTTCAGGCTTGCCAGACTCCACAGTTTCTTTTCAATCCCTCCTGTTTCTCCTCCAATTCCATTTATTATGGCTGGCACATCCTTCTGTTTGTATTTGCACCACACGTGCATATACATGTTTCACTAAAGCCCAAGTCTCCATGGGAAGCTATGCAAAGCTATGCAATTGCACCATGTAATACAAAATCTTAAGCTGCACATACTTTAAATCAATTATGTAGCTGGGACTCTGGTGCAATAAAGGAGCCGGGAACTGCACCCTTCAAAAGCTATGTGCTCTGCAGCCAATCTCAAACAGCACCAGCCTCAGAAAGCACGGGGACCTTGAGCTTCCTTCCGTTTGCCACACTTTGAACGCTACTTCAGAGTGCACAGGTACTGAGAAGACAACTGTTCCCAGCAAACAGCTTCAAGTTTCAGGCTACTGCCTCTCCAGCCTCCAGAAGCATTAAGTTCTTTTGCTTCTAATCTAAATGGAATAGATTAACAACAAAGCTTGTTGCATCACTGTACAGCAAGAAAACAATGGAGGACAGGAGTGCAAATGGGACTTTTCTTGCTCTCTAATGTCCACCTGAAAACTCAAGACGAATTTTCTGAGTCTGTCTTCTCAGAACAACTGTCTTTAATTATGGCTTACACTATTAGATACATACGATAAACTCAATTTGTCAATCTTCTCTCCCTTCAAAATAGTACTGCTTCACAGGCTCTCATCGTTGTCCTTCAAGCTTACCTGGTCCTTCTGCCAATGTTTCCTTTAAGGTTCATCTTTTCTCTATCAGTGGCTGTGCTGCTTCCCCAGCAGCAAAAGGGCCAAGACAGACTGAAGGTCCGAATGTCCCTAAACAATGTAGCATCAGTTTGCCTACATCACGCTGCCCATGACTGCCCATTTCAGTAACACAGAGACGCCCAAACATCAAATAATGTAAAACTAGTATCAGTGTGGAAAGGAGCTCATACAAGCATCATGTTGGCCCCTACATGGCAGAAACTCAGTGACCTGAAAGAAAACCTTGAAGTGCCACAAGTTCTAGTTGTAAGTCTGTTGTCAATTTACCCATATCATTCACTTAGAAAACACCAAAAATAACATAAACCTCATAGGAAGACTAAAAATAACAATCTCTGAGGAATCAAAAGCACTACACAAGTGAAAATAGTATTAGCAGCAGTGGTGCAGTCCCCACCACTGTAATAATTTCCATCTAAAATCCATTTCAAGGGACAAGAAGCAGATTCATCCTAGGCTGGAAATATCCTTCATTATTATCCCAATGATTACCTGCTACTTCAGTAGAGAGATGTTCAAACCCAGCTGTATCATCCCCCTCTTACAGAGCTGAAGAAGATTCAGGAATAAAGTAAAATAATGGTAAGAGTTGCATATATTTCTCAAAAAAGTTGAGAAATATAAACTATCCCAACATAAAAATTAAGAATTTACACTTCCTGATCATGGTGCTAATGTCTTCAAATTCTGTAGTGAGAACATCTATTTGCACTGTGTCAATCATTTTAACAACAATCACTAATTTCACCAGTAGAAAACTTCCTAGGATGAGAATTAAAGGTTGTTTGCTTTTAGAATATATTAAACGATTACTTTTGCTCCTTCTCCTCAGATTATACCAAAATCAAGTAAAGTACATAGCTCAGCAATGGGTGAAGACAGTATCTCCAAATCACACTCTTAGAGGGCCACTACACCTATTTTGTGAAATAAGTATTTGATTTGATCTTCACTCATACTTGGAGTAACTGTTTCTAACATTTTCCAAAAATTAAAATAAAACATCCAAAATACTGAAAAAGTGACTAGTAAAAAATAATTTTACCTGTAAATTGTTTTCTGTGACTCTGTTCCACCAAACCATATTGATGGGTACTCCTGTTTTACACCTGTCAGCCAGACAGCCAATAGGGTTCTTTGATTTTCTTGCTTTTGATCCCACCGGAACTATCCTCTCATCCAGCATCCCCAGTCGATACTTCCTGGGCTATGAAAAAGAAGGAGAGAAACCAGGCCACTCCTAACAACCCTCATCTAAAGCTACACTAAAATAGGTAAGTATGACACTGTGATATGATTCTGGATTGGTGGAATAGGAAACAATTTGCAAGTAAAATTTAACTGAGACTGTTTCCTTTCAATCCTGACTATTTGGTTATAATAAACAATGCTTAAAAAAAAAAGAAAATAAATTTCAGGGACTACTAATTATTTGTAAGCAAAACCATCCGTCATGAGTCAGCCACTGAAATATGGACATAAATTTGGGAATTCTGTACAAATGAGGAATTGTTTAAAAAGAAAATTCCATATTTTCAAAATAGATACCTTCAATCACATCATAGTACTGGACACCTCCCTTGAAATTTCTACCAAACAAATTTTAAATTCAAATTTGCCATTACTTATCTCCTGAAAATTTGCTTTTAAAAATCAGGTAGAACTGAGTAGCCAATTGCAGCAGAACTTGGGGAAAAATATTTCTGCTCAGGTTAATGTTTAAAAAAATAACTTCAGCTACTGTCTTAAGTGAAAACAGACAAGAATTAATATGACAAATGCATTGGGAACTGTCATAAAATTGAGAAAATAAAACACATTTGAGGAAGTTAACATGCAGGAATTACTTGCACCTCATTAACAGTGACATTTCTATTACATTGGCATTGATCTCTACAAATGGAACTATTTATAAAGAATGATATGAACATTAAATTCAGAAGGCACACTGTAAAAAAGAAAATCTGTTAAATACTTTCAAACAAGTAAAGTACAGAAGTTTTCCAGCTTTCTCTGTGCTTTCAAACCTATGTGTATCTATCTAAATAGTAAATATCAAAAGAAATATTTTAGCATCAAAAGAAATTTTTAGCATCTATACATATTTAGACCAGGGTCTTTTATACCAATTATATCAACAATTGGATCAAACTGCAGGGGTTGGCTGGTTTTCTTTTGCTGTGGGGTTTTGTTTGGGCATTTTCATGTGACAGTGCAACTATCATCTGGATATAGATCACTCTACATAATCACAGCTCAACTTACCTTTATTCACATACCTACTTCACCTAGCACCTTAAAAATCTTACCAACATGTACCTTCATACACATTTTAGAAATTATTCCTCAGGAAACAAGGCAAGAATCTAACTGGAGAAGATTTCCCACTCACACAGAAACAATTTGTAAAACACAGGACAAAACTACCACAAAATGGCTACAAAAACAAAACCTAAATAGATTCTCTCCTCTACTTCCCTGAAACCTTTTAGGCTGAAAGCTTTGGAAAGAATTAAAACTCAGTAGAGTCAACAGTACCTCATTTGCCTAAAAAACCCAAACAAAACAAACCAACCTCTCCAAAAAAAACCTGCAAAACCCACAAACAAAACAACAAAAAACCCCCAAGGATACCAACATGGACTATGAACTACCAAAGGCAATAAACTTCACGGAGGAGTTAACCAACCTTAGTAACAATAAACAAGAATGAGTTTTACCATACCAATTAGAAATCTGTGATGGGTAGCACGAAGTCATCCTGCAGTTCAAACTCACACCCGATCATGGTAAATCTAAACATCGGTTGTTTATTTGGAGAAACACTCAACTATTGGGCAACTTATCTCAGTAAATCAGAAAGACTACTAAAATCCTAACCTGCAAAGCCGTAAGGTCTGAGAAGCTAGACATTCAAGCAAGATTCGACTTCAGGGCAGGGTTTGAATACAGTATATATTTTTCTTAGGCCAACTATTGGAAATAGCATTGTGAAGAGTAACAGTTTCCATAGAAGCTTCCCATCTCTCTCTCTCTCTCCCTGCTCCACCAAGTGCAGGGGCACAGTCTGCCTCAGACTACTGGACTACAACCCAGTGCGCAAACACACTTCCATTCATAAAGGGTTCTTCTCATCTTCCATAATAACTGGTTGTCTACAAATATTTTAAAAAGGAGAACCAAAATGAAAGAGGAAATGAGCCAATCTGGAAGAAGGCTATTTTGGTCACAACACGATTCAGATTCCAGACAACAGGAAGAAACTGTATTTTAGGCTTTATGAAGGACCATACTGAGGGCTGGGGGGCAAAAAATGGTCAAGTCTAAACCCTAAAGCAACATAGACACAATATGAGTTCATGTTCCAGTAGTTTTTGGCCTACTTGTATTAAAAAACGAAATTAAAAACTGGACGAGACCAAAATAAAATTTTTACTTTCATTACCTATCATAAAACATAAGGGATTACTAGGTCAAGATTTCATTATTAAGATAAACATTAGAAGATGGAATATACAATGTTAACATCTGGAAAAAAATTTTAGTCCATTTGCACCAAAGTCATTCTAAATAACACTTGTTCTCAAGGAGCAGAATGGGATCTGAATTTAAAGCATATCAGAAAACAGTATCTGCCAAGAGGAAAGATTCAACAGAAGGAAAAGCAAATAGACAGAGAAGTTTGAGTATGTGTATCAACTTTGCTGCATCCTTGACCTCTACACAAAGTAGGAAATAAAGCAACACAAAACAGTTCACCTTAAAATGAGCAAGAACTCATCAACCACTGATCATTTCCAAACTTATATATACATATATATCTATATATATCAACATGTAAATACATCTACCTAAAACACAGAGGGCATGACAATCTGGGCTAATAAACCGAACTTTTATGCTTGGGGACAATTTCTCCTGGATGTTTACAAAAACAACTGCTTTTTTGCCATCCCTACAGTCTTTCTATGGGATAGAAAAACTGTTCAGGTACAGTAATTACTGGTTGCAAATGTTTACATGAGGCAGGGAACAGCTAACCACCTTTAATTGCT
Source organism: Ifrita kowaldi (assembly GCA_013398055.1). NCBI lineage: Eukaryota > Metazoa > Chordata > Aves > Passeriformes > Cinclosomatidae > Ifrita > Ifrita kowaldi. Next base: position 874,422 of record VZRS01014783.1, read on the forward strand.
ACCAACAGCTTAGCCTCCCCCAGGGTGAGAAGGGTAAGCATTTTCAACCATAGCTAATAATTATAACCCTTGCCCTGCAGAACCAAGCTGCTGCCAGCAATTAATGATAGGAGTCTACTGGTTGGTACAATTATTAGGAAAGATAAACCCCTAAAGTCTGAAAAACATTACACTTGAAACAAAAGAAACTCATTCCAAAAACAAGTTCTTCCAAAGTAGCATCTTCACATGATAACACTATTAATGATTTTTAGCTTTACTAGCCCATGCTAGAAAGTATTCCTCAAGTCAGCTTAATTATTTGGTTCTCATTCACTCAACACAAACTTTGGGAGGGTGTTCAGCAAGTCTGTTTTCTTCCTACTACTTGCTGTAACAGTGCCTTTGCCCCTAGTTCCTCCTGTTTCAAGAACAGTGGGCAATATCACACTTCCTTTTTTTAATTCAGGATTAAACTGACCTCTAGTGTAAGATGTTCCATGGCTATCCTAGAGGAATACATTTAAACAAGGCAATATTTACAAACATTCAAACTGTAAAGACTACCCGATCTAATAATGTTCATGTAGTATTTAAGTCTAGATAAGCTGACAAATTACACAATTGAAAAGTTTTCTTCTACTGAAGATCTGCAACTCGATTTTTTTTTGGGATCATTCAGGTCCCAAATTTACATTTCTGTTCCTTAAAATGCATTTAGGTCTAGTAGGTTTTGAATTTTAGATTTACAAGACCTTGTTAGTACCAAAACATACCCAATGAAATCTGGCATACAAACACATGAGCAGGCTATCATGTTTCAAAGTCTGTGAAGAGTCTGAGCTATGGTAATGCTGTCTGTGTGCTTCTACTACCAAATTAAATAGAAGTGATCTTAAGCCTTCTCCATCACAGGCTAAATGAAGCAGCATTACTTTAAATTACTATAGCTAAAAGGTATCACAGCAGCATTAGCTAGGGCTCATCTGTTGTACAGTGAGTTGACTGTATCTGCACATACAAACAACAAAAAAATATTACATCATCAGACAGAAAAGATCAGCTATACAAACTCACACTTTCCTTGTACTACTGAAACCAAAATTAAGCGAGATACACAATTTTAAATTTCAATGCTGACTTTTGGAAGACTTCATTTCTTAAAAAATAAATGGCAGAGAGACCATTGGAAAAAGAGGTTAAACACTCAGCTAGGCTGCTAGTTTACTGAAAAAGAACCAATTTATTTTTTTATTATGCCTTTAAAATTGAAACTGAAACAAAAGCTCTTGGTGTCATTATTGCTATTTTCACCCAACGGCCACAACTGATTAGCTGGAATAAGACAGTACTTGGAAAACCCAGCCATGGATATGAACTTCAATATGTTACTGAGCCCCTGTACAGGCACAATCAACCAAGAAGCACCTCAATTATGAATACAACTCTGTAACTGGGTTCAGTAATACACAGTAAAGTGTTACATCTGAACATTAGTTATGGTCAACAGGAATATCCTAACACATTTGTAAGATGGAAACATGAAAAAGAAAAGTTGTCTTTTAAGTCTAACTTAACTCTTTTCAGTTTTGTAGCCAATAAAGCTGCAAAGCCCCTTCACGTGGATTGGGTTAATTGCTAACCAAAATACCCTCTGCTCTTCCTTTTTATTACAACCTCCCACCAGCAGACAGGCAGACCATGTCTATGTTTTTTGTATTTCAGCTTCTGAAGGCTGGAACTAATTTTTTAATTTTTGGTATCGACAAAAAAATGGAATAGGAACTTGGTCTACAGCTTAAAATAATTGTGTAGTTGGGAGGTATTTGTTGTTGGGTGGAGGGTTTTTTCCCTCATAAAAGAAAGAAGACTATGCTAACATTTATAATGCTTATATGTTTATAATTTTGAAGTTTCCAATACTATACATGGAGATTAGATGCATTGGACAGACTAGCCACTCTTCCATCCAGATTGCTCATGAAAACTTGGGTTTGGCTGGGGACAGAATTTTACTAGTTGAAAAGTATCACAGAGAGAGAAATAAGGATTCTTCTACCCAAAGAAAACTTACACGTGCCATTTGGCATCAAAATATGTGTTACTCCAGAGCAACACATCTGACCATTGCAAAAAAAAAACCCAATTCTTGGTTTAAACAAATTTTAGAGTAAGAGATGCAATAGATCAGGCACTCTATCATGCATTTTAAACCATAGCTAAGGGAAACTTTTCAGGTGAACGTACTAAAAAGGTTTATTTCATGAATATATATGCTGAAGGCATGAAAATCTTGAAGAGTTCAGAAGCAGGAAAACTGACATATAAAATCTTTTCTCATCAATTTTGCAGCCTAACTAGATTGGGATGAGGTATGAACTACCACAACTTTAAATCCTGGCATAGACGTAGTTATACCAACAAAGTTCTTTACTAAGAAATTCCTATCACCTGTTGAATGGACATAAACTGATGGAAAACTAAACTTTTTTCCACCACCATTTAAGCAGGTAGTTCTAACTGTAGTGTAGACTTGTCAGAGGACCACCACCCCAAGACGTACTCTCAAAAACTCCATTGCTAAATGAACACTATGAGCAAACCACAGGTTTTTGTCATGTTTAAAGGTTTCTTTTAATAGGACAAATTTTTGCATCACTTACCAAAAAAGTGGGAAAATGATGCAGAGTTACCAACTATACAGGTAAGAGGGTTAAAAACTGATGCAGCTTTTACTCTGGTCTTTAATAAGCATATAATTTCTCAAAAGTGGTATATTTTCTAGCTGCTTTAAATATTGGTATAGTGTCTTCAACTAATGTGTGCACAAGTTTAAAAACGTTTTTAATTATTTAACTGCAGATAATTCTTCAAGACTACATACACCTTGGAACAGAAAGCATCAAACAAAGCTTGCAAATATAAGCAAAAGCATCTTGCATATCAGTTACATTTGAAGTTATTTCACTTCAAATACCCGAAAGGATGAGGCAACAAAATGTGAAAGTGTTACATATTTCTAAAGGGAAATGCTTTTATAATTTGATTTATTTATCACAATGATCACTAATGCACACACAGAAATAAAAGCGCATAATATATTCTCTCGTGTCACACTTTGAAGTGAAAAATACATATTTATCTAAGTAGTAATAACTAAGATAGCGAGAGCAGACAACCAAGGAACAATTCCAATAACCATGTATTCCAAGGAAAAATGTAAAGTAAATTAGATTATATTATATCCTTGTAACACATTTTAGACCACAGTACTACCTACAAACATTTATTAGTTTTCTGAAAAAGAATAGTCTTTCTGCACTGCTGCAACAACATTTTTTAGCATGACTTACCAACTAATGTTTTATTATTGCAGTATGGGTGTATAAATTCCAGAAGGAAAAATTTAGGTTTGAAATATAAATTTAGCCCGGGTACATTATACAGTTTATGCAGCCATAATTCTGTCTCTTACAGCACAGTGACATGATGCTTGATCATTACCCCTCAACTCATCAGAACATGATTTGTGTTTCTGAGATTGTACGCAGGAGGCTCTGAAAGGTGAAAACTGTATTGACACATTTTCATTAAAAGTACATTCAGCAAGACCAAATATGGCACATATGGCTTTTTAATGAACACCACTGAACTAGATAATGATCAGGTATCAGAGGTGTCAAGATAGAGCTGGAAACAGGAAGCTGGAGAGAAATACAGCTTCCCAAGAGGTAAAAAAAACTAGATGAAAGGCAGGACACTCAAAAATAAAACAGTAACCATTTAAGTCTTAAGAATTTAATAGTGACAGGACTTGAAATTATCTTTATTGTTTTCTTTTAACTTGAGAGGTCAAACTTTTCTCATACTCATTTAAAAGCTTGCATTTATGCAGACAAGGCTTACAGGTAATTTTTTCTTTCAAATAACTTTCTATGCACATTTCTTTCTGCTGACCAAAGTAAATTAATTAAGTCTGCTGTCCAGTCTCACTTGCTGTAAGTCTCCACAGTAGGCACTGAACAGCTGCACCCTGTTTGGGGTGAGCTTCAGTTCAGATACTCTCTCCTATACTTTCCTTTCTAATCTAGAGTTTTTGTCCTTGCCTTTAGTCACCTAAAATAATGGAAGGCATTCTAGAAAAAAATTTCTTCAAAATACATAAACAGCAGCATTAAAATTGTATTTCAAGTTGTTCAGTACAGCAATTCGTTCACCCCTTGCAGCCTGGGAACTGAAGTTATTCTCACCTTAATGGACCTCCTCTAGGTGTGACTGAACAATTAAAAAATGAAATGGAAATAAGACAGTGTTAGAAACTTTTCTTAAGAGTTCAGTTTTCATGAGGATTGAAGGTATGAAAAAACAAAGTAAAATGTAAAAATAAATGCTTTTCACTACCTTGTAAGGCTGACCAGTGACAAGTACGGGAACCTTTTAGCCTGGATTGGTGGCAACAGTCTCAGAACAAATTTAAACAAAAGTTTCATAATATATTTTCTTCTTAGTGCATTAAGCTGTCATGTCCCTGGCAGCAGATTCTAATCAGTAATGTCACACAAGCTTTTATGAACTGTTTACCAGAACGACCAAAAGGAAAGCAAGAATTTTTCCAGACAGAGCGTTTCAGGTTTAGAGAGGAGCACTTTTCTAGATAATGGCTAAAGTCAATTTAGGAAAAACACCCAAGAAGTTCAAGTTCAGAATGACATCCTATTTTTAACAAGCATAACATGTATTTGAAGAAAAAATGAAATAAGCATGACATCATTACTCTTGGGAAAGTGTGTTAGTCTATTACTAACTCTAGCTTTTGTTCCATGCTTCACAAATCCTATTTGTGCATTGTAGATTAATACTTACCTAAAAATCTCTTATAGGAAATTCACTTTAAGGTTGCTTGTCTTACTGCATGTGGAGTTACAACAACCGGACAGTAAATCCAGAAGGTTTTACAGTTGACAGAACCTCCATCAAGGCTCCATCTACAGAAATACTTAGCTCCTTTGATTTCATTTTAAGTATCCTATAAAAATGTCTTTAAATAGTAATCTTAGCTTTCCTGAAATCTAAAATTGAAATGCAGTTTAATAATTTCTAAACAGAGATAATTACCTCAAGAATGTTCATAAAAATTCAAGGACTATGTTTACTTTTTAAACAGAAAGCAGAATGTCTCTAAACATCAAATAATCAAAAGCAAATTAAATAGCTCAGTCATATTAACTAGTTTCAAAAATGCTGTCTAATTAAAAAGCAAGGATATTCAGAATTACAATCATCAACTTATCCTTAGTATTTTATTGATATCAGATATTCTCCATACGGCTTGCCCATTGTTAAAGGGCTGCCAGCATAACATGATCAGCAATATCAAGAGACAATCAATGAACTTGCTTAACACAACTACATAATACATGCTTCTACAGAAACTACTCAGTTTTACATGACACAAACATGCAGTTTTTACATAGCTCCAAATAACTTAATACACCAAAATATTACAAATCAGAATTGTGATATTTTTAAAGGAAAGCAATTGTTCTTTATTCACTTACCAAGACTGTGTTATATCTGTCCTCCAAGTCAGTGATAAACGAAGGAAATGCTGGTTTTGCCAGCTAGTTCAGAACAAACAAAACCTTAGAGTTGGGGTCTTAGTAAGATAATGGAGAATTTTTTCCAAACAGTAGATGTTTTAAACACCTACATTTGAACTAGTCACCAAGGCTCCCTCTAACACAGCAAGCACCGAGCACTGGCCTGATAAATGCCATTGGTCAAGTTCTGAACAAACCCCAGTTAATGGCACAGAGGGAAATCACCCAGGTTTTTAAACACCTGGCTCTCAAGCATTTAGTGCTTTTAAGGAAATCACTAAATACAATTTGGATATTGTAATAAAAAATACTAAAAATATTTTAAAACTACATCCACAACTATTTGCAATGTATTGACTGGCAGCAAAAGTCAGTCAGTCACAAAACCGTAATTAATTTCTCATAACTTTAGCCATCAATTTTTGTTTTAAAGCAATCACCAACATCTGGTCACTTACAAAGTATTTTTCTTGGTGTGAGTTAAATGTTTCTTTAAGCTACTCATCTCTCTCTGCTGACTATAGAGGGAGCCTGGATGCCTAGATTTACACAGCTCAAGCAGTATTTTATGAAAACTCCCCCATTACTAGTATTTAACACCCTTTAATAAAAGCATACATTACAAAATAGCAGTCATAATAAAAAGAATATTAATATGCAAACAAAAATACAAACTTCTTTCAATTAATGCCAGTTATAGCTGAAGTGCTAACTAGAAAAAAATCCAAGTTAATCAATTTCACAGATAAAACATGGTTTTAGCAGCCAGTGCCTTAATTTGCTTCTTTTTCTTGAGGAAAAAAATGGACCAAGTCAGAAAGCACTCTGAATTAGTATTTGAGCTTTGAGATATTTGTGCTTTACAAGCAAACATTAATTAAACATTGTACTGCTTAATGTGAAGTAATTTTTGGAGACGGTGGTCATTCTTGCAATACGTCTGTTTCATAGTTTATTTTCTTTGGTGCATGTGGTTCATATACGTAAGCACAAGTTCACACACACGTACATACATACATATGTGTATATATTGGCTCTCAATACCTGTGTTAAAGAGGAATGTATGATTATTTTTCATTTTTACCAGCCTTTGTAAATGGATAAGCAACACATTTATAGTTCTTTACATCCAACTTTCAGTGCACTGTACTGGCATTAAGGAAAAGAGCAATGCAGATATTCCGTGTACTTTGGATGCATCACAATATTAGAAAATTAATGTTCTACAACAGCACTTATATTTAAAAAACAGTGTGATGGACCAACTCTAGCAACTATCTTTAAGCTCAACTTTCACCTGCAGGAATAACACAGAACATGCTTTCATTATATACTACAGGAACGCTCAGGGTAATGTGGCTAATAAGTAGTAGAACATGAAAGTCATCAGTGAAAGTAAAACTTAATAACTGGTTGGGACAAGATAATGTCTGTGTTTGGTAAGTGACAGATCACAAAAATGAGAAGGAACTCTTGTGTAATCAAACTTGTGTCTCTTATTCCAGCCACTGAGTGTGTAACCGGGAAACACCACAACCTGCTCAGCTGCAGGTCAAAGGTGTTTGAAGATGCTGTCTAGCCCTCAGCAAAAGAAAGATTTCTCAATACAAATTAGAGGGATACTAAAACCTCCAAACCCTCACTTCCCAAAGGTAACAGTGTCTTTTAAACTAAATGCATTTCAAACTGTTACAATTATTATCACATAATATACAAATAAATGGGAGAATGATTCTTAATGTATTCTGAACTTGCTGCCATAAAGGCTTGCAGGTCACATGTCCCTTAGTAGAATAATTTGTTTTCAAACTCAATGGACTGCATACTAAGTTTTATATTCTATAAATTTCAGTTTACAAGTGCCTGGAGTATTTCTTAATAGCAGCAGCAGTCTGATCTGATGTAGCAAAAATGAACCAGTAAGATCTTATTTATATCAGCAGCAACATATTAAAATAAATCTAGTAACATCAGAAGAATTATCCTTACTTCATGTAGCATTTCAAGTTATTCCAGATCATCTTCCCTGTCAACTCATACATAAATATGCTACTTAAGATTTAGTTGTTGCCTACCTTCCTCCTTTGAGACACGCTGAGGGCAGCAAAGTCATTAAACAAGGATGAATTTGGTGAAGTTAGTGGATCTATAAAACCAATGTAAAACCAACATGTTATATATATATATATATATACACTACCAGAAGAAATTCTTTATTTTTAAACTTATTTCTGTATGGAAAAAATCCTTTTGACAAAGCTAAGTTTAGCAATCACACTGCTAAAACCCACAGCATTTATTAGATTCTGTGCAACTGCTTAATTGAAATGGTGCTCATTAACAGAATTCAGTAAGTTTAATTGCTGCTGACACTATTTAAAGTCCACCTAACATTTCACACAGCCTTCATCGGATCAGAAAACCTGTTGTAAGTACTCCTTATATTTGCATGTTATTTTTAACCCTGTAGATGATACATTACAATGTTTCTAATTCACCAGCAGATCCTCTGAAAGGGCTGACAAGCATTGGAACAGGCTGCCCAAGGCAAGCGCATGAGTCACCATCCCCAGGGGTATCGTGGAAATGCAGTACTGAGGGACAAGCTTTAGTAGTGCACTTGGCAGTGCTGGGATAACACTTGGACTTGATCTTAAAAAGCCTTTTCCAGCATAAAAGATCCTATGATTCTGTGATCTCCAGTTACCTGAAATTAGCAATTTTCTGAGTAACAGGTCTTAGAAATAATGATGTGGATTTTGCTTGTCCTGTCACTGTTTTGCACATTTAATTTAAATCAGAACCAAGGATAGCAAAACTCCACATTCCGTTAATAATTTTTATTGCTTTTCTTTGTTCCTATTCATCCTTTCCAGAGTTGAAGTATCAAAAACTGTGTAACATTCGCAGATGCAACTTAAAACTCCAAATTGCAGGGCTAAAACTGTCAAATTAGCAATGACTGCCAGCTGTAAACACTGGTGTTTTGATTAAACATTTTCTTCAACATTGAATTCTTAACAGAGAATTTATCTTAAATTTGTTCAACAATAAATATTCCCTAAAAGGGCAATTCTACAAGTGAAGCACTGCTTGGCAGAGCAAGGGAGAGAGAGGGGGAAGGATCTGAGACACAACAAAATTTAAAATGGTTTCCAAAAGTTGGTCTGATTTCTCTCCTTGACATGCATCACCATTACTATTTGGCCTGTCACAGTCAAACTCTGACTGCATTTAAAACTGGAGACCTCCACTGCCTTGAATAGCTAATTGTTCAGTGGGACAAAAGCAGCAGAGTTAATCTCAAAGCCTACTGGAAAAAAACTAGGAAGAAAAAACAAGGAAACATCCACAAATTTCGACTTTCACGCAAGCTCATTTTACAGTAGTTACTACCATGCTTAAAAAATTATAATCCTAGTAAGTAGTCTAGCTGCAGGGTCAGACATGCAAATGGAGGTCTAGAGCATAATTTACGCAGCAATTTTCAAAGCAGAAATTTACTTTAAATGTATGTCCTTGCCATAAGGAAGCAATACCCTCTTCTTTAAAGAACTTAATTTAACAGCTACAGCTGAAATAATCTGCAGTAATTCTGAAGAGCCCATTACAAACCTCAACACACCCTCCACAATAATTTAGTGAGTATGTAGGCCTCCACTATCAAGACATTTTCTTCAGCTGAAAACCATGTATATAAAACATGTTCCTGAAGCAAGGCAAAAATAAGAGGCGAAGTACTGCTCGCAAGACAAAACTTAATAGCTATTAAAAATCAACAGTTATGTGACATTTATAGCTATTAAAAATCATCTGTTATGTGACATTTCACAAAATCCACACACTCTAAATTTAAGGGAAAACACCTGTACACTAATCCCACACAATAACTTATCCAAGAAGCATAATAAAAAGGGATACTATGGTGAAGCAACACAAATGCTTAAGCTATCAGTGCTTTACAGTGGCTATCCAAACTAACATTTCACTTGAAGTGACAAGACTGCTAATGACTTTTTTTAGTTTTTTTCCCCCACAGCAAAGAGAAGGCTAAAAACTTATGAGTTCAGTAACACTTATGCTTTCCATTATACTACTGTTAAAAAATAAAGTTCTGCTGTATCTCAAATAAAATCAGATAACAAGTAACACTTCCTTAAGCCTCAGTTTTGTGAATCTCAAATTTTCACACATACTTTTATATGTATTACTTTAAATGTACTTACCATGGCCTGCATACTGCTTGGCACTGTCATTGAGAAGGCTAGGGGAGCTGCTGCTATTTGTCATCCTCTGCAGAAATACAAGATGAAAGCGTACATGTAAAATAAAGCTGTAACAGATTAAGTGAGGGCATTGGGGACGACCTTTAGAAAGTTTTAAGGACAGACTATGAAACCTGTGCTCATTCCCCATTTAGTAAATACGCTGAGCAAACAGACTTGTAATTAACAAAAATGTTTAGTAAAATAAAGCATTTTGCACAACAGAAATGCAAACAAAAAATTACTGTATATTAAAATTAAACACTATCTTCATTAATTTCTTCTAAATGAGGAGTGTCGACCAAACCTATGTTTTTCTTCCTGCATGTTGTGAAAACATTAGATAACCCAATTACTTATCTCCTTTAAACAGTCTTTCACACTGCACTCCTGAAACAACTCCTCCCTTTAATACACTATCACAATGTGAAACTTCTTCAATGAAAAATACCTAAATTAAGTATTTGATAGATTCTTCTTAAAAACCAAAGAACCTTTTGAGACCTTTCAGCAAAACATCCGATTCTTCCAAGTCAGCAGGACATCTGAAACCCTCTTAACATTCCTCCTAGGCTCTCCTTGCTTCTTCTACACTCCTCTAGAGATATCAGCTAGCAATAAACTGGAGTAAAGTGAAGCAGTGCTGCTCTAAGAGCTGCTGCTTCTTTGATAGAGAAGTTTTAAAGTGCCTCTTCTTACTCCTGCTTATTATTTTATTTCACCAGCCTCCCAACAGGAAGAAACAGTGTGAGAAGAAAAGGAAGGCAAGGTCAGGAAGTGTTCTTCATCACTGAGAGACAACCACTAATTTGTTAAAATACTCCCTGGCATGCTTTTGGCACGCATCAACCCGGAGTCTCCCAGCCAATTTCCAGGCACTATTCAGCAGTAAAAAGGTTTGAAAACCCTTCAAATAGACAGTTTGCATGCAGACTCTGCTTTAGTGGGTGAGCACACACCAGCACAAACAGGCCACTTTGCGCCAGTTGGCCCTAAGCACCAAGGAAAGTTTCCAGGCATGTTTCATTTAGTAGTCTAGACACAGACTGACTCAAAACTGGTCACTGGAGTTGCTCTTTATGGTTATTTTTTTCCATAGCTAGTCTCAATGTTGGTGGCAAAGGGCAGGAAGCTTACTATGTCATATTCAATGCCATTTCATCTAACTGTGGACTACAAAGACCAATATTCTGGAATAATTTTGGTAAGAACAGAGGACAACCAATAGAAGCTGGAGCACTATCCAATTTGGTAGAACTGTAAATCTACTGGATTTCAAGCCTGCCAACACTTGCAGTTTTCAGAGCACCACAAACTTCACCAGAAGCTGCAGCTTTTAAAACTTGTATCTAAAAGAATAGATGGTGTAAAGTAGCTTTTATGTGGAATGCTTACACATGTAAATAGCAAGTAAACTTTCAGCTTTTTCAAGACTTCAAGCAAGCTGTTTGCTACACATTCTTTCCCTTATTTTGATGTCACCTGATGCTCCTAAATATACTGAACTGACACAATATAAGTATCACTAACTGCTTAAGTGATAAACACTTAATTCTATACACAAAAGGCATGCATCTAGTGAAACAAAGTTGACGTATTTTTACAAAACAAGGTACAACTTTGAAAGACCCACACTAAATTGACAGTCTTTGCCCAAATTCAAGGGAGCTCATGCTCCTGCTCACAATGATCAAAATAAGAATAAAAATACTCCAAAATCATTTCAGGATTATAGTAGCTCAAGTAATCATACGCCATATTCCCTTCCTAAGCAATGGAAAGAAGTTGAATAGTTTCCCACAAATATTTTAAAAGCATCTCTGTTATGCATCTTTTTTTGGCATTTGATACATCCACATTGACCCTCATAAAACAAAGGGGTTTAACAAGAAATTTCCTAAAGGCAATTTTCAGATTTGCACAAAATTTGCCCAGGTGTAAAAAAAAATAGTATTAATGTCTATTTATAATACCAGATTCAATAATTTTAATGCAAAAGGTAATGATCTGTTGAAACAGGAATAAATATGATATTGAGAACTGCATTGGTATCAAAGCTGGTTAAGCACATAGGTTAAAGTTGGAACCAAGTACTTTTATTCCACCAATATTCTCCATCCTCAGGTAAAGGAGTTAAATATTCAACCAACAGACTTTCAATGTGAATAGGAACCTGAGACTATGAAAACCAGTGCTGACACGATCACTGAGAACATACAGTGCGTACACGGCAGAACGCAACAGAGCACATTGTTCTGAATTCTGAAAGCACAGTGCAACCCAAATCAAGTGTGCTTTTAAAAAGTCAAGTTCCAATTCAAGGTGCAAACATATCTTACACGCACCAGGATTCCAAAAAACCAAAGCTTGGGCAGCTCTTGCCTTAACAACTGCTTGTAACCTGTACCTTGAATAGTTAGAAACCTCCCCCACACTCATGAATTTTTCGTTTTGCTCACTTATATTACACATACACAAGCTTCTTACCTTAACGTTATTCATAGAAGACCTGCACGTAATCAGTAAAGGCTTTTTACACTGTTTTAATATTAAGATTTCTACCACACCCAAATGCATTTAGTCTTAATGAAGGTTACTCCCGTATCTGATTTTCACCAAAAGGATTTTGAAATAAAAAAAAAAAATTAAAAGAACACACAAGTGCTGTTTGTCATTTGTGTCTTCCAGAAGGCAGTTTTAATTTTAAATAACACTTCTCAACCTCTTCTAATGATGTTGAACTGTTTTTCATACAAACTCAGTTTCAAGAAGCTTGTAAGCACCTCAAGCCTAAGGGATGAAAGCTCCAGAAAGGCAAAAGCAACCATTCACAGGGAAAGAAAATTTAATATTAAGCCTGACAGGGTAGGTAAGCACACACATATGAGAGCTTCAGACTGTTTTAGTACATCAGGGCTTTTATCATATGGAAGGTAATGTAGAAAGACAACTTTGTCATAACCAAGCGACACACTCAGTTCCACAAACTTCTCTTCTCTGCCCGCCTATTGCTATGATTTACTGAGGTTCTTTAAATACTACTCAAAATTCAACTAGGATGGCTGGCATACATCCTGCCCCTCTCCCTTCAAAGGAATTAAAAAGTTGTGTGTTTTAGCTTTTCCTCACAGGAAGGATGCTCCAGTACCTGCACCATCTTTGTGACCCTTCACTGGGCTCTCTTCAGTATATCCATGTCAAGTGTTACTTGACAAACAAACACTCCCACCTTCTAAAGGTACACACCACCTTGCCTTCACCCTTCAATATTCAATAACAAACCCCAGAATTATAGCTGTACTTATGGCAAGTTTGCTTTACTTTTATCTCCCTCCACTAAAGTGTATATTACAAAATTCTCATCAAGATAAAGCATGAATAAAACTTTGATGCAGACAATTACATCTAATTTTACATAGCTTATAAGACTTATCTTGAAGTGAGTGTTTTTCCTTTTTTTCCTCCACCACTTCTTTTCTCCAAAATACATAAGAGATTATATTTATTCCTTTCGTCCCCATATTCCATGTCCTAATACTGCGAAAATAAGGATTTTCCTCATGGTCATTCCACGGTGCTAAGCATACCATCTCAAGTATTTTGCAGTATGTCATCATCTAGACTCTTCATCTTACTACTGTTTTACTGGAACTATATTTCAGAATATTTCTTTATAATTTTTAGAATAATGTTGATCGGAGTACAAAAAGTCATTCTGCAAAAGATTGATTTGTTTGGCTGTGACATTGTTTAGCTGTCAGATTCTGTGACCTACAAAGGGTGATACCTTTTGCTTTTCTTTTTAAACAATCCAAAACCTGTCTTTGATGGCTAACATGTGTGGCACCATCTACAGCACGACCCACTGAAATGCTGAAACTAAAGCAACTGGATTTCTTCAGAAAGCATTATGAAAACAACTGCATAATTTTATATTTAACATAGCACATCTGTAGTACCACTCAGTTCTCAACAGTTAAAAACTGAAGACATTTACAAGCTTCTGTGCTATAAGGAGAGTTTTATTACGCGACTGTTGGCAGATGCAGCAATGGCAACAAAGGTCTTCATGTTTATTCAGCTGCAAGGCTTTGAAGTGAGCATGGTTGCTACTTCTCAGGCTATTCAAGAATTCTTAGTACATCAACATTTGCATGGTGAAAGCAAGCAAAACCAATTCTTCTCCATTGCTTGGCTTTGCCAATTTTAATGCTGAAGATTGTTACCCCCTTATTATTTTGATTAGGGTGATTTACTGGGAACTTTAGATTCTTCCTTTCTACGCAACCTGCAGTCCAATGGAATCCATGTAGTCATAAATCTCATCCCATCAAAATAAAGAAAACCAGATTTCTGTGAAGCAACATGGGTGAAGGCATCTTCTACTGCTTCATGCTCTTACAACCAAGTTGCTCAATTCTAATACAACGTTAAAAGCTTTAAACATCAAGATACTTCTCTGCCTCATCCTGCTATAACACCCTTTTAACAGGCCAACATTATTAAAGCTTCTTTCCGCACCACCTGCATCTTTGGTCAAGCCACAAGTTAGTCAAAGGGCAGCACTAATACCAGAGGAACAGTGACACCAGCCAACCAAGCAGCACACACAGAGCAACTGAGCAAACAGCCAAGCATTAGAGGCATCCCAGCCAGCCAACTCCTGCCTCTTCACTGCTGGGAAAGCCAAAAGCCGTGAGCTGCTTTTTGAACCACACCCCTGACTGTCTCTTGGCAGCTGCTGCTATGCCAAAAAGAAAAAGAACAGCTTTGAGGACAGCATGCAGCCTGTGGGCCATGTGTTGTGCAGGCCTGCTCTGCAGTCAGTTAGTATTACCTAGAGAAGGGGAAAACAGAAAAAAAAGTGCTTTGATAAGATGGAAGACAATACTGCTAATATAGTACAAGAAAGCATATGCAGATTCAGGGAAGAAGAGACATATGAAACAAAACAGTATTATGGAAAAACACAAACCAATGAGGACAGAAGACTATTAATCAATAGGAAACTAAGTTAGTAACAACAGAAGACAACAACGGGGGCCAATGAAAGGTTGGCTAACACAAAAGACCTTTGAAAGTAGGAGGAGTGGAAGGATGAGGCAAAGAGATATTTTTCAGAAAGGAAGAAAAAGGAAGAATTAGAACCATGGCCACTTCGAAAATCCTGCCTCTTCTTAACTGTGCCAAGTATTTTTACTCTGTTTTCCCCACTGCAAAGTGAGTATTGCCATTAATTGCATCTTAACCACTAATCTAAGCCCAAAGATATGTTTGGGATCTCATAAAATATTCTTCCACAGATATAAATGAAAGCTGAAAGTCAGAAATAGCCGTTCTCTAGAAATGTTGAAAACTATTCATCTACATTATTTATGGTCAAAGCAGCATGTCCACTCCCAATTCATCATGATATAATCCACTTCCCTCCCTTTTGCTGCTTACTTAACACTGAGTCTTAGAGATCAGGCAGTGCACACAAAAATGTGGTGATTGCAAACTTTGGATATAGCTTTGCTTGATGCAGTTTGGTTCCATTATACATGCATTATGATAACCCCAGCATATCCAACCACATACTCTTTTCAACAAACCTCTGTTTTATGTGCTGCACATGACAAACACATTCTGGAGATTAGAGAGGAACAGTCAAGACAACTCATCAATTGAATACCTGATGATTATGTTGAGAGGTATCTAGTGAATAAAACAAGGACAGCAGGAAGACTATTTCATGGTAACAGAAATGAGCAATGCCCAGAAGAGACTGACTTTATTACTATCTTTGCTAGAGTGAGGCCAGTGAAGCAACTCAAACCAAGTATTTTTACTGGTGGTCATTAATTCCACTCCTCACCTTCCAACTATAAAAATTAGTTTCAAAAACTCAGGTCTCTTGTTTGCCAGCACTGTTGGGGAATTGTTTGTTTTATTGCCATCTTTTTCCATCCCAAGTGTCTATAAAATGTAGGCTACTTCCTTGTTTCATAAGGAAAGCATTCCACAAAGTTTGATGGAATAATTGCAACCCAAAAGTGCACTGCCAACTAAGAGTCTTCCCAAGGATGCAAACAGCGTGCAGGAATAAAGCACAGAACCGTACGATGAACGTTTAATCAAATATCAAACGGATGCTCAACACACACAGATGTGCCACATGTCTTGTGTTCTGAGTAAGTCCCATTAATAGTTGTCCCACTGAAAAAAACCAACACAACATTATGAGAAATACAACTCTATATATAACCTCGAGGCTGCACTGGCAACCTAAACTTACCATTTCCTAACGTCTTGCTGCATCTTACTAGTGTTTTTCTATCAACATGTTTATTTGCATGTATTTGCAATTTCCCAGTTTCAAAAAACAAGCTGAAGAGCTTGCCTCATATTGTATCACCGATTCATCTATTTGTGAACTACACAGATTCACCAGAGATGACAAAGTAACTCAGATGGAACTGGTGTTTCCATCTGCAAAAGCAAAACTGAGAGTTAATGAAATACTTTACAGAAGACATCTGATGTTTCATTGATGGCAGAACACTACATTTTTAGTATCTTTCGGTCGATTCAAGAACCTGGAGAGAAATAGGAACATGGATTTTTCTCTCCATCCTACTTTGTCCCCCCTTTACACTATGAAAACTTGTTTTCAGTTTCCGTATATTGCATTTGTAGCACTCCAGTCCCCATTTTGTGAGTGTCCCATCAAGGTCTCTTCTCTGCTTCAGTCCCTTTGCTCAATCTTCCCTGGCTTCTTGCTCACTTATCTTCAGCTCAGCTTCTCTAAGCCCACAGCGTTAAGTCTCTTTTCCCTTACCAACCCCTCTGCTCCAATTAACACAGATACAGCTCTCTTTCATTAAATATAGATCTACTTCCATGCTGCTCCAGTCTGAAGTGGAAGAAAAGGAAAGACAGAAATGAAGCTGATCAGTGTTCCTGCTCAGAGTTCAGGCAAGGCCTAGATTATGCCAGAGCTGCAACTGCAAAAACATACTCAAGCTGGAACACGCCAGTGCAGATTACATCCTTGGGAAATTATTTAACATCTAGGAAGTCTCCAGTGGCTTTATATAAACCAGTTCTGCAAAGGTTTAATCAAGTGACAGAATCTGTACAAATTTTCAGAGAAAGCAAGCAAGAGGTATATCCTTGACACAATAACCAATCTACCAGATTTGAAGTCTCTGTTCCAAACCATAAAGAACTAGTATTATTTAAAGTCAAACCCACTAAAATTTCTCCCTTGCCTTGTTCTCCAAAGGGCTGAATGACACAGAAAACCTCATTCCAAGTGGCTAAACTTTGTCAGTATCGACTTAACCTAGAAGCAGACATACAATCAAAACAGATAGCATTACCAGCTTTACCTATGCAAACAAGAACTTAAATTATAGGATTCAAAGGAAGAAAATCAATATAGGAATGATTTTCAAACTGTAGTTTGATGCCTGTAAGCACATTCTCAACACTAATAAAACCCTTCTTCAGAAGTGATTTTCCTTATCCTCCAATGGGCAAGAGGCACATTGATTTCTTCTCACAGAGAAACAACAGTGCCTTGACTGTAATCTCAGGCATTAGTAAAGTATTTAAAAATCCTATGAGCATTCATGTTAGATGCATGCCTTATTGTCTGTCTTTCTAGAAGAAAGAGCTATAATTAAAAATTGGTGTTTAGAAAGACACCAGTGTTTCTGTACAATACCATTTAAGGATACAAAACATAATGACTTTGTGTTAAAATTATAGGACCTCAGTGATACAAAAATTTGTAACTGCCAGCTTCAATAGTATACTTTGGGATCAGAGGTTAAAATTTTTCTTTTTAAACCATGCATAACTGTCAGTAAAACATTTCCATACTTCTGCAATTCTGTCGAATAAGAAAATCCAGCCTTCTTGAAAACATGCAGAAAAAAAAAATAACCAACCAAACAAAAGAAAAGAAAAAAAGGAACACACCTAATTAATTCCCACCTTTTGCTGAGTTATTTTTCAATCCATAATACAGCCACAATTGAGATCAAAGTAACCTCATAAGGAGAGTTTCCTCGATATAAAAGAAGAGAGGTGTTGTCAGGACTCAGTGTGAATTGTTTAACTTGTGCTCTCTCTCATTTACCAGAAGTTGCTTTGTTTAGTACAGGACAGACCATCTTCTTTTCAGGGACAGACTGTGCTTCTTTTAAAATGCATAACACTCTGAGGGAGTTATTATAGTACTTCATGTGTTAATTCAGTAGATACTCACTTAGGTTTTAAATACGACAGACTTCTGCTGCAAATTTTGCATAATACTACCTACACAATAAATTCCATCTCATGGGAGTTCTTATGCCAACCTCTACAGAACACTATAAATACAGGGAAACATTTCAGAAGATTTAAATATGAATTCAACATACTACTACCAGAGTCTGAGTTTACAAATTCTGAAATTTTTGCCTAGCAATTTCAGGTTTGACAGTTCATATTTTGCTTCAGCAACTTGTGATCTTTGAAAAGTTTCAAAATTTGATTTTTATATATTTAGCAAAAGGCTATCAAAAGCTATGTGCCTAAAAAGAAATCTAGAAATTCACATTCAGTAAAGAAACCTAAAACAGAGTTAACATATGCAGCAAAGCTCAGCACAACAGCTCAGGTAAGTGCTAATAAAAATAGATTAATTTTAAACCAATGATACTGTTTCATTTTCACTAGCAAGATTAAAGTATTTACTCTGGAGATCATACAGGATGACACATTCCAGAAGGCTCCATTTGTCCTGCCTCTTGAGCAGTTTTCCCTTTTTGGTGTAACACCAGCCAGAACTAATGAAACATTATACAAATCACTGCTATTACCTGCATCATGGGATACTTCGTTTCAGCAGGACTTCCAAATCCATTAACGCCAATGAAGCTGGTGCTAAAGTACGAATCCGTCAGACTAGCATCAGCTAACCCACCACCATCCATGCCGGGAACTAAAAAGAAAAGAAAAAAAAAAGAAAAATGCTTCAGAAAGTTTCCTTTACCATGGGTTTATGCGCTAGAATCTATTATACATAGATTTTTTGGTAGGTGAATAGAATAGGAAACAGTTGGTACTACCGTCTTTTCAGCAAAACAAACAAAAACGTATTAGTGCATAGCATGAAAAAGGAAGTTTATGAAAGAAGTTGCCAAATGAGAGCACCTGTAGCATGAAGTTACAGCACAAATGCAGAAAGAAGCAATGTGGAGTCTCACCTTAAGAAACAAGACTAACAAGGACAGTAATGATACCAAAAAGAAAATAAATCAATTGAAAAACCTAGAAGGCAAGCTAATTTTATGAAAACCCATATTCTTGCATGCCCTTCTTAGAAATATATGAGTTAAGCAGAGTTTTGAACTGGATGCACTGGTTCTTTTAAAGGGTAACACATAGAAAATGCACACTTAAAAATATTTCAAACCCTTTCAGAGAAAGCACAAACACTTTAAACGCTTCCTTAAGAGCTTAAGACAATTTTCATCATCTCATTCTTCATAAAGTGGCAACAATTTCCTGAAATGTAGCCAAAAAAATCCTTTAGATTGAAAGCAAGTGTGAAGGATGCAAGAAGAAATTCATCCCGCCTAGAAACAAGGGCCTCGACATACAAGACTTTAACCACAAATAAATTAATTCAATACAAAAAAACTACAAAGAACAACAAGAAGCTGTCATAATTAACACAAAACTCTCAAGCAGGTATTACTTTGACAGGAAAAAAACAACATTTACAATGGTATGCAAGCTGCAGTTCAAATCAACCTTCTGTAAAAACACCCACAGTAAATTATAAAGACACTAATCAGTATGGCCAGACCACTGCAAGCCAACAGGCATGAGTAATGGGTAGCTTCAAGGTAGGAAGGCACACATCCAACTCAGAGGAACATCCTGTACCAAACTATCCAACTTGAACTTCTGGGAGGACTTGCAGCCAGGTGGTGACACCCGGAAACAACTTCCTGATCCTAATCCTCAAAGGAAATAAAATGCAACTTAGTGGCACAGCTAAAGGAATGCATATTATAAACCCTCAAGTTTCATCAGAACAGGAATTTTCCCTCCAAAACAGACTACATAACCTGGTGAGCCATTTCCATGTGTTAGGCACAGAAAGCAGCAAAAGTACAGTCATACATAACCACAGGAAGGGCTGAAGAGGAGGATGACAAGTAGCACGCACACCACAGACAGAAGGAAACACTGCCCAGCTGCGCTCCCCTGAGACTGGAGCTGCATGAATCAGCCCACTGGGGGTAACACCAACACCAGTTCAAATGGAGAGAAGTATGTGATGCACTGAATAAATGGACTATCTCAGTGGCAATAAACAGTTTTGCAAGGGAAAAAGATTCTTGAAGTTTTGCTGCCAAATCCAAATCTAGAATTATTCGTATATTCTGTAGGTTTGAAGGAAATAACTAAGACACTTTAAAGATGCTAATTATTAATGCATTGCTACTTCTTTTTACAAAAGTTCTAAAAGTTAGCTAAGAGAATAGGAAAATAAAACTCCCTTCACTATCCATGCCCTAGATCCTCCTTCATAACTTTACATAACTAGCCACATAGAAACTTCAGAAGTCCTTTTGCTACAGCCCTAAAAAAGACAAAACTTTCTGGATTTGTCTTTTAAATGACTGTTCCTCTTTTGCCTTCATTTGGCAAAGCCACATTCAGAAGTCTAGGAAAAATATTTTATAGTTCAACTACTGTACTATGGAAAAAAGTAATGTCTGCAGTAACGCCAATTACTGTCTCATACTTCCTGCTACAGTCAGTCCCTAACTTACACTGTGAAGGTTAGCATATTACACATGGTTTTCTGGCATCATGAAAAATACTAGGACTCATTCATACAAGAAAACAAAAAGACAGCAAATCCATGTCCAATTGTAAGCAGTTTCAGTCCAGTTTGCCCATAAATTATTCAAAGTTTTCACCGTGTTTTTGTATTTATTATAAAAATGCATTTCCAATATAGCTTTCTCTGCCTACATTTCAGCCATTATCAAAAACTCCTGCAGTTTTTACACTACACCTTGACTGACCAGCAAAAACTGTTTCATTTCCAGAAACAACTGTCATTTCAAGGTACACTATAAAATTTCAGCAGTATATCAGCTATTTCATCTTATACTTTTGCCAGAAATTATAGGATCTACCCAATTTTTAACAAACTCCCAAGACACTCCCTTAGATGACACTATCAGCTTTCCAAATCCTTCAGGCTTTGTTGAAGAATTAAGAAAAAGACTATTCTTCCTGCTTCTCCCACTGCTCCTCACTATGCCAGAATCATCATGAGAATCCATGTACCTTCATTTGTCCCTTGAATAAATACAGTTAATGCACAAAATCCTTCAAATTGGGAAGACGCAAATGAAAACTTGCAAGTTTTGCCACACTGAGAAACCCCAGAGCTGACCTGCAGTAACCCCAGACAGGTGGTACAGCTCAGCCACCTGTTATCCAAACAAAGCACTGGAACCTGTGACAGTTACCTTGCTAGGGCACAGATAAAGCACCAGGTGCTCTGCTTCTGCTCTCGCTGAAACACCCTCAGTGACAGGCAGGTCAGGCTGCAAGCAGGAGCAGGCTTTGGGCAGCAACCCCAGAGCTGAGCAAGGCTGAGGATGCTGCTTGGGATCTTTGACACTGCAGCCTTTCTACTGCTGGTATTTACTATGCAAGCCTATCCAAGACACTTAAAGCTGCTCAAAGCTACAATTTAGGCTATTGGCACAGTGATATCTAACTGGGCACTCCAAACAGCAGAAGCTACTCCAGAACATCTTTTACCCAGCTGCAGGAAGACCATCTCTGTACTGAAGTGCTATGGTTTGGCCAAACCAATCAGCCTCCTCATGCCACTCCAACAAACTGCTGTACTCCAGTGCTGACCCACCTTCGCAGCGCTCAATTCCACTCACACCACAGCAATTTCAAAACGGCTTTCAATTCCAAGGATTTTTATTGTCCTCTTCCAAATGCTCTAGAAACATACTGCTAGCAGAAGGACCCAGAGCACAAGATAACACATTCCACAGGAACAATCAAAAGAAAACCATCAAAAGTACACTCACGGGAGCAGAGGACAGTTTTCTTGGCAGTAGCTCAGGTTTAGAACAGAATGCTCTAGAAGTGGCAAGTATAACTACTGCCTTCAAAAGAAAATTCAATACTAGCCTCCTTAAACTGACTTCCCTGTAGCAATCAGCAAGAAAATTAAGCCTGCAGAAAAGATAAAAAAAAGTAATTCTTGCATTGCTTATAGAGTGAAAAAAAAGAAGCGTTCAATACATACTCCATTTATGTTCAAAAGGACATTCAGCTTCTACACTGATGACAGACCAGCAAATACCTAAACAGCCAAAGCATTTTTACTGTATTTGGCACCTGGCCTTCTCTATGAGAAGTAGATAACTTTCTCCTGCTTCTGCTAAATATTTAGCAAATCAGAAATTCTCACTTGCTTCTTGAAGACCACAGTAGTTTAGAAAATGTAAAAAGAAAAATTACTCATCATAAGCTACCCGTAAAAGGTCTGCTGAAGTGGGCGCACTTTACCACATGAGCAGTGTGGTATTAAAAAAGTGGAAACCTAACCAGGAAAAAGAATATCTTAGTCCTCATAAAGTTTTTATTCTCACATGTTTACTAATTCACATCAGTCCCTGCATTTGGTTTATTCATCCCTATCTTTCTTATGGAAAAATCGCAAGCAAACACTTTAAAACATTCCCATGCACCATGGAATTGAAATAGCAATAAACTCCTTCTGATGTCTGTCTTTTCTCTTTTAAGGCATTGATTATAACTTTAACTAAGTTTAGGCAATTTTAGGAAAATCCTGAATTAGCTATTTTTTGTTAAAGGAGTAAGCCCTTCCGTTGTGCAGCACTATCCATGCATTGAAACTGTATATATTTCAACAGGTTCTTCTTGGAGAGAAGCAACAACTTCCTCGTAAAAGGAGAAAGGCTGACCAGGTAGGTATGAGAAAAGACGGATGTGCAAGGGAACAACAAAGAATCCCGTGGGGAAAAAAATGCTAACACGTTATGTAAGCGCCTATGTGAAAACAGAACAAATTTCTAAATTCCATCAATATTCAAAACAGAAGTTGCATCCTGGCAATTCTGGAAATAAATTAAATAGAACATCTTGAGAAATTAAGACTAAGTTTTCCACTTTTTATACACATATCATCTAACACACTTCTTGCTAGGTGAGTAACACTGCAGCTTAATGTGACAACTGCAATTAAAAATAAATATCTTCTTACATAATTCCTCTCCCACAGAATTTTAAGAGAAAGTAGGCTTCCCGCCAGATGCAGGCACCAAAGAGGGAAAAAGAAAGAAAAGATAGTTACTTTTCTCTTAGTCATTACAATGACATTTTTCAGAAACAAAGTATCTCATCACAGCTTAAGTGCTTGAGTAGTACCGTGATGAACTCAACACATACGCTCCAACTGAACGCATCAGTTTCAGTGAATTTTAGTTTAATACTTGTCTTGTCTAACACCGGCGCTGTCTGAACATTAATACTATCTGAAAAGATTTTCTGATATTTTCATTCTATGATTTCACTAACCAGTAAACGAATACTGTATTATCCTAGATTACTTCTTTTATGAACCCAGTATCAGCACTGATAATCTCAGACACTGTTCTTAATATAAATAAAGATCCTTTCCAGTAATGTGATATATTGCTCCCAACATCAATGGGCTAAAGCAAGGCCACAACAGATTTAGCTGACACTTTTCAAAACCATATTTAAAAGATTTCTGGCAAGGTAATAAAACATGGATTTAAATAATTCATTTTGCTATTACTGCCCTTTGTTTTAATGCACAATTATTTTTATGCTGGGTAAAACGTTTATGCATAATCTTGATTTAAACTCTCAGCACTGCAAAAGTACACTTTGCACAAGCTGGTAAACTGAATCACAGGTTCATTGTATACATGTGCATCCTAAGGACAAGGTGCTATCTCAGCTAGATATAAAGCAGTAAAAACTACAGTGCCATATCACCGGAGGAATTTACAGAGATAGCCATCCTAATACTGAGACAAAAACAATAAAACGCTTATATAAAGCTTATCTAAGGCAAGTCATTTAAGATTTGTGTCCTTTTAGCCACCTACAAGCATTGAGGTGTCAAAAGAGCTTATGTTTGTCGTCCTTTTTGTACTGACATGTACATTTCTGTGCACCAGGAAATCCTGTGCTGGTGGTGCTAACCTCACTTGTACACCTCAGTGTTATTTTCTCTGCAGTGCCACTACTTGGAACTTGTTAGGGAAATTGGATTCTCTGCTGTTTTTATGCCTTTCTCACTTAATGCAATGTTTTTGAAAAACAGACTAGGAATCTCTGAAATAGAGGCACCAGACAAAGACAACGAACGACACCCCCAGGCATGAGAGGCAAAAATAAAAGCACATGCCTGGGTTAGGAGGCTGTGACAGAGTGCAGTTGGAGGGAAGACAGCACAAATGAAACAAGTCGGCTGAAGGGCAGACAGGAAGCAAAACACTTTGGGAAATGCTGCTTTATTTACAAACACTCCCACTATGCGAGGAGATATTCATGGACAAGCAAAGAAAAACAGCTGTCTTTACTGTAATATTAAATGGCTGGGCTGTCTTTTTTTTGTATACCTCACATATCTGATGAAGATACCATCTGATGAAGACTGAAAAACAGTGTAAGTGCCACCCTTCTGCTTTGTAAAAGTCTTGTTACAGAGTCTAGAGTAGCCGGACTCCTCGTCATGGACCAAGTCCAAAAGCACAGTGATAATACAAATTACAGTTGATACTTTCTCAAAAGAGTAAATCAGAACTATTCTGTTATCAGAAACCGCAAATTAAAGTAATACAATTACTTAATATCATAGCTTTCAGAGCTAAGCCTCTCCAAGATCTTTTACAACTCCTAAAACATTGCACTGAACCATACAATAAACTGCATCATTTTTTTCAAACATTTAAGCTTTTGTTTTAATAGCCTCCAACTAAAACTCAACATTTTACAAAAATAATTGCGTGAAGCATGTGCAGATAACCTAGAGAGAACATTAGGATATTTTTCACAGCAGCTGGGGAGAATGCATAAAAGAAAGGTCTTCCTGCCATTGGCCTCAGCGTTAGACCAACTGAAGTTGAGGGACTCTACCCATAAACTACAGGAATCACACATTGTATGACCAACTTGACAGCAACTTGTACAATGTGGGTCTCTGCTCTCCCTTTTGTATATCTGTGCTTTGTTTCTAAATCTCTATTCTCAAATTTAAAAAAGGTCAGGAGTAAAAAGCTGTTAAAAAGCAAAGTAAAAAATACAAGTAATTTCTAAGCACAAAATATCTTTGAAGATCAAACAAGGCAACCACATAACCAAAACTTTAACTACTGAAAGACTCATGAAGCCTACACACACACACAGTGTGATCAATTTCAACTCACATCCTATACTCATGTCCATACACAGTGATTCACCACACCATTTTTCTGATGGAGTAAAGCATTACATCTCTACTAGAAAGGAACAAATCAGGAAAACATCAGCCACATCAGCTTACTATCTAAATCCCTCCACTGACCCCTTTTCATCAGCTGCCTCATAACCAAGATTATTTTTTCCGTTTTGGAGGCTCTACAGAAATGCTTGTGTCTATCACCCCACCCTCACTTACCATTTGCCCACTTTTCCCACAGCAGTCTAAATTTGCTTCTAGCTGGCTCCTTACATATGGAAACCTTTCTGAGCCATTCCTCAGAGTCACTACTTTCTGGACATTCAAATAATTCCTGAAGGCCGACTCCTACAGTGATACCTAAAACAACCAGTTTCTAATACCTGCTAGATAGAAATTAAAAAGGAGTGTTCTGAATCTTGAAAAACAAGCTTCCAATTATTAAGATATAGCATACAGTTTGCTCATATAGCATAACTATCCTCACACTCCTTTTCATGTTTGCCTTGAAGCAGGAAAACAACGACAAGAGTAATAGAGCTACAGTATTCTTCAGTACCCAACACAGCGTGGGTTCTACCAGAAACAAGTGATTACCAATACTCCTCCGGTATCCATAGTTCTTGGGAATTTTTTAGACTTTGCATGATTTCCTATACAATAAGAAAAACTCACAAGGTATATAAACAGATAAAATCAAAGCAAATTACTAGTGCAATTTTTTTTAAGTTTCACTGCCCTCAAAATCCCAAATAACCTTGCAGATTGAGAAATTTTTCCTTCTCTTTCTTTTTCCTTAGCTCCCCCAAATAATTTTCCTCCTATGGGCCATTCACTTAACAGTCGGACTCAATGATCCTTGTGGGTCTCTTCCAACATAGAATATTCTGTGATTCTGTTATTTCCACATGAAACACATAAAAGCAAAAAGAAAATTCATGTCTAATTGCCTGATTTCTGGAGCTGACATGTAAGACAAAAAGTGATTAAGTGAACTCAGTAATCTTCATTTCCTCTCATGCATCTCTAACTGGTTATTGGTTTTACTCTTCAATTCTCAATTGTATCTGTCTCCAATTGTCCCTTCAATGCTCAGAATTGTTTTCCCATTTCTTAAAAATATTCAGAGCAAAACAAGATGAAAATTGTAATGATCTGTCAGCTCCTGGAAAAGGCATAATGAGAATTAAAGGGGAAGGAACCTCTAAAAGAAAGAAAAAAAAAAAAACCAACTGAGGTACACAACCAATACAGCATCACTCACAAAAAGTACAAACATGTTTGTAAAAAGAATTCCCAAGCATACACTTTTACTGTATTACCTATTTTCTCCATAGAAGTGGAGAAGAAACAAACCCCAGGAAAAGTGAAGAGCATGTGACATACTGCAACCATACTTGCACTTAAAAGTTTCATAAAACTGTCTATTTCTAAACACTTCAATCTGTAAATACTGAAATGCTACCAAAGGTAAAAAAAATCCACATTTAGAATAACCCTGAGCAGTTTAACAGCATTAAGGAGTGTAATCCAACAGATTACCTTTAGTATCAGTTTTGCTGAATAGCTATCTTTCCATTTTTTCTGTATCAGCTGCTTCATTGTGTTTAAAAAGGAGTGTACTGGCAAAGAATCAAACACCTTTTAAAAAGCAGAAAATTCACAAATGTCTGTCTTTCCACTCTAAGCCTGGCGTGTTCAGGGATTTCACAAAACTGAAGGTGTAACCACTGAGCAAATGCATACATATGGAGTTTCTACAGCAGTGGCCACTGCTGCCCTGACTAGACACAACATGCAGGTGGTTGGCTGTGAAAACAGAAATAACGCTTTTATTAGGGCTGTGAAAACAAACATCATGCTTTTATTAGGCCAACCCAACACACCCCAAGCCTTGAGGTCCCTTTCCACCTTCTCGAAGGCTGGCAATAAAGTCTATTCACAGATGGGCTTTTCTCAGCAGCCATAGAAAAATATCACCTTGCAGAAACACGGGCCTGTTTTCCAATTACATATTTCCTGGGAGGGCTTTGCAAAAGGCTTTCTAGAAGAGAACCAGATGCAGCCATGTCACAATGAAAGGGTGGGCTAGGTTCTGGCACTGGAAACTCCTGCAGCAGCAGCACTGCCGCTGTGGCCAGCTCCTCACAGGCAGCTCCGCAGCCGCCGCTGGGCCCAGAGCACACCTGGCACTCCTCAGCTCAGCATCCCAGTGTTTTATAGGAATCGGAAGCCAGAAGAAAGGGTGAGTACTATGTATTATGAACTTCACAGCAAAAAGTGGGGCAGAAATTAGCAAATGTTTGGAGCCATACTTCAGCTTGCATCTATAAATATACGAGGTCTACATGCAAAAGAATATTACACCTGTTTAACTACCTGAAAGCTAACAGATACAATGGCAGTTGTCCATGCAACTTTAACTTCTTTGACCTAGGTATAGGCGTGATACATTTTAACACCACATTTCCCTCTAGATCCTCCCACAGGCAGCACTGAGAAGGGACGGCAGCCTAGGAACGAGCCCGCAGCACGCAGCAAAGGAGGCTGCTGGTCTGCTGTTTACAGAAGTTGCAAAGTGCCACAGAGAACAGAGGGCAGATACAAGAAGAGAAATTCTTCATGCTACCATGCCCTCTACCCATCCTTCCATAGGCTACTCCTTCAAATCCTGTTAATCAATCATGTCTTTTCCCCTAAAAAGCAAGTACCAGTCATTTCCTCACCTCTGCTCCTTCTATAGCCTTCTACAGATTCGGTCCTGCTGCCACTGCTGCTCACTGGGCTGACACATGGGACATACATCTATTAAAAAAGCACCACGTGCAGATTTTAGCAGCTACCAAATTTGGAGATAATGTGCTATTTCCCTTTCCCCCTTATTTTGTCATGGAGGTTCTATGTACAAAGGATTAATTTTTTAAAATAAAATTTTAGATAGGCAATATCAGCTATGTTCCCTATTCTGTATGCAGTTAGCTGGCCACGTTACTCTTGGAAGGTGAGCCATGCAGAAGGCTGAGCACTCACAGCTCTGGTGGAAGAAGCAGGAATGATGCTTTGAACACATGCTCCAAATGTCAACTAGTCTAGGGGCAGTGGGCAGCAGCACTACCTTCTGAGAGTGGGCAGAGCTCATGGGCATGGTCACTCTTGCTCCCCAGGAAGATAAAAAGCCACACCACCAAGCCAAAGTCACATCAAGCCTACTACCTGATCCAGTACTGGATAGCAGTAGGTATGTGGACAAAAGCATAAGCAAGAGGCAAGGATAAAGCAGGATTTCCCAGCAGGCTTTCAAACATATATATGTAGGGGAAGATGAGTCTGATCCAGAGATGGGGAGGTTTTGTATTTAATAACCTCAAGCAGAGTATTCTTCCAAGACGCTCTGATCACTTCTGAAATTCTGTCAGATGTTAACACTCAAAACATCTATGGGCATAGAACAGTTCAACCACACATCACCTGAGAAACTCCTCCGCGTTAGCTCTGAGGATGCTCATTCCATTTCATACTCTTAATACTGAAATACTTCCACACTGGAATATTTCTTGCATTTTCACTGTTCACCATCTCCTCACCACTCAACATTCCTACCACCCATGCTGTGAAAATAAGTTGGTATTTGGGGAGCCCTTGTGATTAACACAGAAAAACCTATAAGTAAATTAATAATCCTGTACTCAAAGCAGGATTAGAGCAACACGCATGTTAGAATGAGGCACTGACCCACTTTTAACAATAAATAGGACTACCCAGTTAATTAGTCAATGAGCATTATCTGCTCTGTGCACTGAATGAGGCTGGTGTCCAGTGTGAAATGAGCAAGACGAGGTGGCATCCACAGTCACATTAAGACTACCAAATACTTCTGCATTAGAGAAGACAGCCAGTGAGACTGTACAGGCGGGTGATTTTTAGCAATTCCCAATTTCATGTCCTTAACCTCAGAACATTTTTAATACGACTTTGTGTCTTAATTCCTACATTCACAGAAATAAAACTTTCATTCCATCCACTTGAAAATTATACTGTTAACATCACAGGCCACCAGCAAGGTAAGGAATATAGATATTAGCTTGTCAGTATCTACACATATCAACTTCAGATTTTGAAGAATTATTTTCCTTATTTTTTTCACAAATGCATCCCAAAGCAAAGGAGTTTAGAAATGAGACTAGGCCCATTCCTTGGCTCTTCAACTTAAATTTCCCTGTCCTTCATTTCCAGGCTCTTTTTCCTAGCTGGTGTCTTTCAAGATCTTCTACCCGTCGAAGCTTTTGCCCCCTACAACAATTGACATGGCCTTCCCTGCAGGTAACCACTGACAACATCATAATGGGCTTCTCCATTCTTGGTGCCCTCACTCCTCAACTGGGTACAACTGCAGCAAGCACATTCAATAGAAGCAAGTGTTTCAAATAATTTAACTGCTCAACAGTATCAACCCCCAAGCATACACGAATTCTGAAGATTTTTGTCTTAGATTCAGGGCTTGGGCAATTTTTTTAACTGTTTCTTAGAAGAGTATCCTTCATATAGGAGCTTTTACCTGCAAGCTAAATTATGCATCCTCACCCCAAGTCTGAACCCCCTAACCATTTTCTTTCACACAGGAAAAAAGTGTGTTTCATACCAAACTCCGTCCAAGAGAAAAATTTACAAAGATTGACTTATTGCTGCTGAATCCCTCCAACGCATTTCTATTTAATTAAAAAAAAAATAAATAAAGAAAAGCAAGAGAGCCTTCAGCTTGAATAACTTAAGTTCAACAAAAATCTGGAAGACTTCTAAAAGAAAGCCTTACACAGTAGTATATTAAAAGGCTCCTCCTGAAAGGGGAGACATGACAGTGTTGTGTTAATGTAAAACACTGAGAAGCTACTAACTACAGCTAATACTCAGCAGCACAAGCTCACCACACCTGGCAAAACAGCAATTGCAGGATCCCAGAAGATTTATCAAGCACTAAAAACCTACACACAGGATGTTCAGCATGGTTGCATCTTAATTTCAGAAAAAAATATGGTTGCGACCATTTAGTAGCTAAAGCATTTAATGTAAATAAATGCCAGGTTTGTGTCAAAAATCAGTAACACAGCCAAGCTTAACATATTCATGAAAAGAAGCATGACTTTTCTGAACGAGCACGTTTCCCTAGCCTGCCAAATGCTGCTTCACCTAAAAACGAATGGTTATTAAAATCAGTTTTCTGTAAGCTCCATCTAACTATCGGCCTGCACATCAGGAGGATGCACACCCGACCAGCAACAGCGGTGCAGCTCTGCATGACATACAGGCTGTCTGAACTCTCACTATTGGAAAAGGGGCTGCGCATAAGGGCTGAAAAACCTCAGAAAACAAAAATGAAGCCGTTTCTGCTCAGAGTAGTAAATAACATAGATATCTAGCACAGAATCATAGTAACATTAAGGCTAGAAGGGGTCTGGGGATCATCCAGTTCAAACCCCCTGCCAAGGCAAGATCACCTAGAGCAGGTTACACAGAATCCGTCCAGGTGGTGTTTGAATGTTTCCAGACAGGGAGACTCCACAACCTCCCTAGGCAGCCTGTTCCAGTGCTCTACCACCCTCAACATAAAGAAATTCTTTCTCATGTAGAGGTGAATTACTATTTATAGTTTGTTTTTTTTTTCTTGTAATTTTAACATTGTATTTTAGCCGGAACATTTAAAACTTCCCAGAGCCGACACTCAATACACGCTGCTCGGAAGAGCCCATCCAAGGGTACCGCTCCGGAAAGCGCTGCCTCCCTGCCCCCGGCCTGACTTCGGGCAGGGAGTACCTGTGAACCTGTACCAAGCCTAACGCAAGAGGGACAGATGGACAGCTGCCCGGGAGCCCCTTTAAAGCCACACAGGAGGAGCCCCTTCCCACACACACCTGCCCGCTCCTTCCCATCGGTACCGGCCGCATCCCCTCGGAGCAGCCGGCCCAGCCCCGTCCGCCCGTCCGGGCGGCCCGGGGTCCGCCGGCATCACCACGGCTGTTGTTATTTGTTTCCGGCAGCAC
>VZRS01014783.1:906213-923723 GCA_013398055.1 Ifrita kowaldi
GCCGTGGGCGGCGAGGGGCGTTAACTGCCCGCGCCAGGGGGTGGCAGGCGGCAAGTGAGCCCCGGAACACGGCCCGGCCCCTGCCCCGGGGCTGCTCGGCTCTCGATCGCGCTACCAGCCTGGATCTCGAGCCTTCTCCCCCATGGCGGGGTCGAGGTCAAAGCACCGGCAGTCCCAGCAGGATTTCAACCGGCTTCCCCCCGCAAAAGTCTTGTACCTGTTTCCTGCCGAAAAAACACAGGGCAGCCTGCTGGCTGTGCCTTGCCTGCTGGCATAACGGGAACGTGGCCTGAGGGATTCTCCCTCTCCAGGTGACGAGACGAAGCTTTCAAGAAAATGCTTCAAGTCTTTTCCTCGGAGCTTGGACAACTTTGTTACGTGAATTCTAAATTACTCCCTTGCAATGCTACTCAAGATTTTAATTTTTTCGATTTTTACTGAGTCAAGTTGGCATAACTTCTGCAATCACTGAAATAGTGTGTATATGTAGTTGAAAAAATACAAGTTAAAGTGCACTTGCCATTATTTTGGTAAGAAAAACATTTACTGTGGAATTAAGATTACTTGTTGTCTATCATAGCCTTCTCTCTTATTAAAAATGAGAAAGAAATCAGGGCCTGCCTAGAAGATGCTTTGACAGTTTGTGTGAAAAAAAATTAAAAATAGTGAGTGAGCTTGTCTCATTGGAACAAATCAAAGTCTTTCTTCCTCAGATGGAGTGTTCAAAGACCTTGAGAAGTAAATGTGCCTTAAGCTGAAATATCAAGATCTAAAATTTTGGACAGAAACCTAGAGAAAGGACAAGACTACAACAGTCCAGTCTTCAGTTTTAGACTGTATACCAAGAAGATGGTGAGGATATCATCTCTCTGTCATTCCCCAACAATTTTCAGCCTTTTACTTTCTTTCAACAGTATGGCAAAGAGCTCACAGCTTCTGTCTTCCTCCAAGCTTGAAAAGTAGGCCAAAGGGTGGAAAGACCCTGTTGGTTTCTCCATTAAAATCTCGGTGTCGGAGCTCAGACAAGCCACAGTAGATTCCACAAGGGAGAAAGACCTCCTAAATGCCTCAGCCATGGGAAACATTTCAATTCCAGCTTGCGCCTTCTGAGATAACCAAAATCGGTTTGCTTTAGTGCACAGATCGGTCCTAGCTGCTTCAGGTGAGGTGCCCACAGTGCTGCTTGGTTGTTTATCACTCAGCTCCCTGGCATTAGT
Source organism: Ifrita kowaldi (assembly GCA_013398055.1). Classification (NCBI taxonomy): domain Eukaryota; kingdom Metazoa; phylum Chordata; class Aves; order Passeriformes; family Cinclosomatidae; genus Ifrita; species Ifrita kowaldi. Next base: position 907,431 of record VZRS01014783.1, read on the forward strand.
GTCACGCCTCTGAGGAGTGAAAACAAAGGCTTCCCTGCACTTTTGCAGCTACACACAGGTACCTGCAGGTGACACTTCCTTCAGCTGCTGCAGTGAAGAGAGAGTCTGGGAGTGCATTGTTTTCTCTCATTTTGTCCAGCTGATTAGTGCCCTGGGAAAATGCCAGCAGAAGGTGGAGGTCTCAGGCATATGGAGACTTCAGGTTGCATGGGTTCATAGAGGGGAATAGGAGGTAGAAGGTGTTGTGTTGAGATAGTGCCAGGTGTGAAGGGAAGAGAGGAACCCAATATCATCCTCTGCTTAAACCTGATTATCAATAATCTATTTATCACCTCTTATTCCAGGAATGATGTCCCTTGGAAAACATCCTTTCTCTCCCCAGAGGTCAGACTGAGCAGAAAAGTTGTATGTACATGTGAGGCGGTTTGAAGGGGAGGCACAAAAATGCTAGTAAGGAAGAAGAAAAATCTCAGCTTTCACCTGGAGTTTTCCCAAGATCTGTGAGTCTTTTGTCTGGAGCTTTAGTATTGTGGATTTAATGGTATCAAATTATCTTACAAGAGATTTGATGATACACATAGGGTAATACCTTTTCCGGGTAAACTGGTTGAACATGAAGTTTATTCTTCCAAGAAAAGACTTGAGATGCATGGCCACTCCCATTGCTGAAGTGTATTCCAACCTGTGTTTTCAACCTTGTGAATCTGCTTTTCCCACAGCTCTTTTGCTGATCTCCGCGTATGTCTAATATTACATGTACATGGTGGGGCTAGGAACAAGGACAGAAATGGGCTTGTATATGCACAACCTACATTTATTCTATCTGCATGCTGTAGCTTCAGTTCAGAACATTCCCACTGGATGTGGGAAGAGCTGAGGTAGTGGACTGGGCAGTAGTGCATGATCCTGCCAGCCTGAGTACCCAGCTAGCAATGAGGTGTGCAATATGGTGCCAAGAATGTTTGTGTTCTCCCCCACCAAAGTCAGCCTAAGTACTGTACCTGAGCCACTAAACAAACCAGCTTGGAAGTGTCCCTCATCTTTTCTACATTGTCTTGGCCAGTAGAGCAGAACCAATAATGGGAAGGGGCTCAAAGTGGCATGAGCCTCTTTTTGTGACTCTGGTGAGCTCTCACCTCTCCTGTCTCTTCATTTCTGGTAACTATATACAAGGATGTGGCCCGAAGACTGACCTGCAGGAAGTGAGTGTCCGTGTGGGAGCCTGACATCTCATTAATCATGTGTTTCCCTCTAGATTCTGATTTTTATTGCCTGTTCCTGCTGGTCAGCCAGAGTGCTGAGGAGGCCTACAGACCATTCTCTGTCTGCTTCAGTTTGCTTCCCTGCTTCATGTAGTGCACGGAGATGGACTATGCATTCCTGCAAAGGAGTGATTGATGGTGTTATTTTCTTCACAAAACTAGGTCCGCTGATCGTTGCAGCTGGTACCTCTAAAGAGGCTGTTGCTGTACTTTGCATGAAATTCAGGAAGCAAGAGGAAGGAGAAGGAGATAGATACCCCTGGGTCTTGTCCCACTTTGTAGTTAAGTGATAACTGTGGTGTGCTTTTCGACCCAGAAGTAGGGAAATACTGCTGTATGCACGCATGCAGCCATGGCCAAGTGATAGAGTTTTTATGAGCTGTGCCAGAAAGGCAGAACCAAACATTACGAGATGAAAAATTGAGGGGCGGGGAGGGAAGCCTTGGAAAGGAAACACCTGCCAAGAGCTCTTTTTTTCCAGCCAAATCAGCTTGCAAGTGCCAAGCAGCTCCCCCTTAACATTGAACCACTGTTGAGAAAGCCATGTTTGCTATTGACAATGACAGTTTCTCTTTGTGTCAACCCAGAATTAACATGTTTATTAAATCATGTAGAAACAGATCCTGAAGTGCAGGCTGGCATCAGATAATGCAAATGAATAACAATACTTTTTAAGGGAGTTATTGTAAATGATTTTTTTTTAAGGTATAGGCAAGACAAGTTTTGTAGGTAGGAATCTTGTTTAACCAACCAAGTAGCTGAAAAAAGTAATGTGTGAGCACTGGGGTTTTTTCCAACAGTACCAGTTGGTGTATTAGAAGATACTATCTCTACTTACAAAACTGGCCTTAATATTACTGAAACAGATCAAAGGAAATATTTCTAAAAAAAGTTTTCACCTAATCTGAATTTAACTTTTAAAGTCTATCATTATAGTATATAATTAAGGAAAAATACAGATGTGATCAGGATCCACAGTAATATTAAACAAGAATTCAGCATTTACTCATTTATTTTTCGAAGGAAGAGTAGTAAAACCTGATACTTCAGGATCTACACCAGCTGCTGTCTGAAGTCAGGGGAAAATTGCCACTCTTGAGGAGATTATTCCACAAAATTAGGGAGTTTTTTATCTGCCTGTGAAATATTTGAGAATTACTGATACGGCAGTCAGGATGTTGGACTGCATGCACTGAGCTGCTGTGGCAATACTCATGGGTTCCTAACTGGACAGTTATCAATAATTAACAGTATCTGGAAGAAACCAGGTGTTGCTCCCAACCAGACTCCCATTCACATGCAAAAAGAAATTCATTTCAACTCAGTGAAGTTTTGAATTCAACTCAAGTCGCAAATCAGGAGTTGACCCTGAAGTGCTCTTCCTAACACCTACATTAATAATGTATGCTAACACCTATATTAATAATGTATAGGGTGGAGGTCTAGCCCTAAGCTAGAATTCATATTAGTACAGGCACTAAAATGTAAGTCTAGTTTTACTGTGCTGGTAATCCGATCGTATGGTTTAGCTGGAGAATTTCTCATCATGTAGCTGCTCCCACTGGCATAGGCTTTATCTAGCTGTTGCAGTGAAGGCCAGCCAGGATGTGACATAAGCTGGACAAAATACTTGATAACAGAAACCACTTTCTCATGGTGGAAAAAAGCCCTGCTCACTCAAATAATCCTTTACTGTCATATACATGTGTATGATACATGGATTGAACCCTTTCTGACCCCAGTACAGCATCTTTAGGAATAAGTTAATATGTCAGAATTTATAAATATATTTTGGCTTAGTCCTGCAGATATGAAGTGTCCTAGCTGATGGCGTCTTTCACAGAAGCTTTTACACTGAAAACCTGACATAGACATTAAAACTTCTGATACCAGATCAGCTGAATCACCGGCAACAGATTTTCATTATTAAACGTTAGTTTCTCCTTGTCTGAACCACAAAAAAGCAAGTATCTTCGATTGAATCCTAGCAGCCACCTGTGCTAAATGCATCAGGTGGAAGAGAAAACAAAGCACTTTGGTCACTTGCCAATTTTAAATCAAAGGACAAGTATCCACTTGCCTGGTAGATATGTAAGTATTCAGACAGGTCTTTGTCAGGCCACCTGCGTGACTGAGCACTCAGTGGCTGGGGTGCTCAGTCAGAACAGAAGCACAAACTGTCTACTCCCTGTTTTCTGAGAGCAAAACCTGTGTATATGCATACGGTTGAAAGGGGTACAAGGAAGTACAAGACATGTCATTGATAAAGACATTGAACCATTTCAGTCCCAAAATGGATCCCTCAGGAACATCCCTCGTCACTGCGCTCCACTTGGACATCAAGCCATTGACCACAATTACTTGAGTGCAACCATCCAGCCAATTCCTTATCCACTGATTAGTCCCTCTGTCAAATCTGTGTCTCTCCAGATTAGAGACAAGGATGTTGTGCAGGACAGTGTCCAACTCTTTGCACAAGTCCAGGTAAATGATGTCAGTCACTCTTCCTTCACACACCAATGCTGTAACCCCGTCATAGAAGGTCGCCAGATTTGTCAGGTACCATTTGCCCTTAGTGAAGTCATGTTGGCTGTCACCAGTCACCTCCTTATTTTCCATGTGCCTTCTCACAGTTTCTGGGGGGATCTGCTCCATGATCTAAACAGACACTGAGACTGATTACACTGACTACACTGGTCTGTATTTCCTAAAGATGATAAGGGATTGGGGTATCTGGCATACGAGAAGGGGGTGAAGTGGCTGGGACTGTTTAGCCTGTAGGCTTGGGGGGAGCCTTATCAATGTGTATAAATATCTGATGGGGGAGCCAGACTCATTTCTGTGGTACCCCGGGCCAGATGCAATGTGCACAAACCGAAACAGGGGAAGTTCACTCTGAATATCAGGAAACATTTTTATACTGTGAGGTTGTCTCAGTACTGAATAGATGGCCAGGAAAAGTTGTGGACTCTCCATGCCTGTTGGTATTTAAAACTGTACAGGATGTGCTCTGGGGCAACCTGTGCTAGCTGATCATGTTTTGAGCGTAACACTCACTGGACTAGGCGATCTCCAGGGGTGTCTTATGAAGTCATTCATGCTATGGGACTGTGTACCAGTGCGGACTGTGGAAAAAAAGGGGCAACCTGCCAGCCAAGAAAGGTTGTTGCCATCATGGTATTTTCATGTTTGCATCGATTTCTTTAATGCCCATGGAATCCTTTTCTCATTTTTGCATCCTTGCAAATATGTACCTCCCTAGTTTTCGTATCATTCCAGCTCCTTCCTTTGCGCTGCGAAACACACAAACTTGTCTTCAGCACCACAGTGCAATGCTATTGACTCAGTCAGTGTTTCTAAGGCAGTCTTGTGAGAGATCACACGTTCATATGCATGAACAATGCTGGCCTCTGTGCCTCATTGCCCCTGCAGTTACCTTTAGGATGTTTTCTGTGTCTTCTTTTAGCTATGGTATGCCTGTCTACCTCTGGTCCATCTACATTTTTACTTTGACGTCCTTAATGCAGAAGATATTTTATTATTGATACCAGGTATTAATAAAAATCTAGTTATCATCTCTGAGATGTTTCTGAGAACACTTTACCAACACTGAGTTTATTTGCTTAGGGATTCTTTTTACCCAGGTTCTGAACAATTGCGGAATGAATGCTTAGCCCTTGGCAAGTAAAAATAACAACTGAATGAATAGTATAATAACATATAACTTTATATATAAAATACAACAGCCAAGCAAATAATAAAAATCCCCCAGCCTATCCTGGGGTATCATGGGGAAGATGCTCCAGCTTAATCCTTAGAACTAGGTCTACTTTCTGCCTGGTGACTGTGATGCATATCTGTACAAGGTAGGAAGATCTGTCTGCCTCTCTGCAATGTCCAGTTCTGGTACAAACCAGGGGGGCTTGCTGGTGCCAGCAAATTCAGCCACCCCTGGGCCAGTTCCATCCCTTGCACACCAGTGACAAGGAGCCGATGAGGAGGCAGCTCCTGAAGCACTCGCTCCAGGGAAGTCAGCAAGCAGGGACAGGCTGAGGGCTGGGGGACTGTGCCCCTACAGGCACGCATCTGAGCCTGGAGGCTTTTATTTTTATCTCCTAGACAAGTAATCTGTGTAACAGCTTCAGAACAGCTGTAGCTCGCTTTGAACCTTCCTGCAAACAGTGCTAGTTCCCTGTTCCCCCTGGTGTAAGCACAGCCCCGTGCCGCAAGCCCACTCCCTGCCCGGGTGGCAGCCCCTGGGCTCTCAGAGAGGACTGCAGCAGGGCCTCTGTCACCAGCAGAGCGAGTGCTCACCAAGCACAGGAAACCTCCCCCGGCCCACGACGACAGATGCGGCAGGGTATTCCCATGGTGTCGCACAAACTTCATTTGGATTTTTTCTTTTTTTTTGAGCTCTTTAGCTTAGCGAAACACTTGCTCTTCCCTTCATCAGGGCTTGTAAAAATTAGGCTTACTGCCAGCACGTGAAAGCAGAAATTGTAACTGCTTCAAAAATAAGAGTTGAAGTGAGACAGCAAAAAGTCTGCTGCACCAAATTGACATGAGAAAATATGTCTTTGTAAAAGTGTGAGCAACGGTCTTGAGACTGAGCAGCTGAAGTGGAGGCAGCTGCTCAGCTTGGTGGAGGCATCCTCTGACAGAAGATGCTCCCCGACCCCCAGAGAGGCCCCTCTTCTCCGCGTCCCGCAGCCGCTTCCTTGTGGCTCAGGTCTCGAGCCCTGTCTTTTGAAGAAGTGGTTTCACTGTGGGCAGTGACACGCACCCTTAAGGCAACCACCTGCAGGCTCAGCTTCACTTGTGGGGCCAGGGGACTGCAGGGCACCACCAGCCATGACAGCGAGCTGGCCCCGTGGCCACCCTGCTGGAATTCCATTTCAGCTAGCAGGTGAGGTCTTCTAGGTCTTCTCATCACACTCCTCGGGCCCTTTCGTCTCCATTTCCCACTCTCTCACTGCATCCCTTCACATCTTTCCTTTCTTTCTCCTTTGATTTCTTTTTCTCTTGAATCTTTTATTTTCTGTCTCACCTTTCTTCTCTCTTCCGGAGATGCTCTTCTTCCTCCCATCACCATAATCTCTCCCAGCCCAGCCTGGCTTTTGCTCTCACTGCATCTGACATGTTTCATGCTCAAGGCAAAAAGTATTTAAATTACTGATTTTTTTTTTCCTCTTTCTTCTGATGTAAATGTCTTTTCTGCTGTTAATGCTGGCTTGACCTGAACACTTTAAATAATATATCTGCAATTTCCCACATAAATAATCTATGAATCAGATACCTTAATAGAGTGAAATATAATGATGCATCTTTGTCTTACCAGGTTTTGTTGTTGTTGTTTAATGATCTAAATAGAAGAAGGAATGATATTAATATATAGAAAGTACCTTTGTTTACTGTTAGAGTGAAGAGTTTTGGAATTTAAAGCTTGATTTCCTCTACTGAAAATCAATCCAACAATTAACTGTTAAGAAAAAAGGAAATAGCATTTGTTTCCATCTCAAATGCATGAAACTGTTTTTCTCTAGAATTAATTTTTGTTCCTATCAAAAATAATCTTGCTGATTCAAAATCCAGGACTGAGTCCATGTTTTTCTTGTGATTGATATAGTTCTGATGCATACATGAGAAAGGTTTTTAACAACCTATAGTTGTCCATTTTCAGCTCCATATACAGAGATAATAATATTTACTTCAAAGAGCAATTGTTAGATATTATTCATTCATGGTTGAAAGTCTACGTGAGCTATTTGAAGAGAAGGTGGAGTAAAAATGAAAATTAATATTTTATGATCTCCTGCTTTGCATGACTGCTGATACTACCAAGCAAACCCTGTCAAAGAGGGATTTCTGTGTTTTCTTCTTGACTGAGCTTTGCTAGGTTTGCAGGCTGCACAACAAAATAAATAAAAATTATTAGCATCTGGGATGTGATGGTGCCCAAAGGCCCCTGTCAGCATGGCTAAGAGACAGTTCTGCAGAGAAAGTAAAAGGTGTGAGAGCCCCAAGATGTGGTTATCCTCTAGGAGGACTGGTGTTCTTTGTGTTGAGATATTATTTAGTCAAGGCAAGGTGTACAGGGAGGCGGTGTTTCTTCTTGTTGGCTGTTATAGGGGGGAAAAAATGCAAATGCTTTTGGACATACAAAACAGCTAAGATCTGAAGGATCAGAGACAGAGCTGACATCAAAAATCCTGAGAACTGCTAGTTCCGTACATGTCTGTAGCAGATCACTCTTAAAAACAATTTTGATGTAAAGAATGTTAGGCATTTAATGAATTATATCTACTTTCTTAAAAATGCCTGTGTTCCCTTTAAGAATCTGTTGTCTAGAGATAAGACTGAGTAACAAATTGTGCAGACAACAGATGGTATCCCTGTGATGAACCGATGTCATCAGAAATGGCAACGCTTAACCAGCAAAGGAAAGCTAAACTATAATAACACCTGGAGGAAAATCTCCGCAATGTCTTTAGACTTAAGGCAGCAGGTCTGTCTTAAAATTACAGGCTCAGAACTGCTAAAGTTTCAGGAAAGAACAAGCATCTTGCCTGTGTTATTTGCTGGAAGTAAATGCTCCCCAGCAGCAAGAAATTTAATCCCAAGAACTCCAGAAGACAATATATACAATACAGTATATATGTAAATACAGCTATATACATTAAAAGCACTCTTCCAGTTTCTCATCTTACATTCTTCTGGTCATCCCAAGCAAGAGTTGTTGGCTAAAGGGAATATTTTCTAGCATACAATTAGCCTTGCATTAGTGGACGAGGTGGGAACATGGATGGGGCCTGGGAACAGAGACAGTAATAGTTTCATGTTCTACAAATTGGAATTTTTTTTAAAAAGAGACTTTCAGTGACCTTTCATCAGAGGAAGTTTTCCATTGACAACCACTCTTGCTCACTTTTTTTTTATCGCACCCCTTCTTACTGAGAGATGTTCATGAAACCCAGTTTCAGGGCAGCTGAGAGAAATGAAGATGTGAGAATCTGCCTAAGATCTCCCTGTGGCTGGCAAATGAGAGGAAATTTTATATAAGCAAGGGCTGCAAACTCAGATCCTGACAAGCTGCGGGTTAGATTATGGTGTGTCTGACTGAAGAAATATTATAGGGCAATACTGTTGAAAACTCCCTCACGGAACATACAAGTGTCCATTACATTCCATGGCAGAGGAAAATATGAGATGAGCCAGCACGCTTCTTTTTAAGGAGAACCCCAGAAATGTGTGGGACCCAGCCACCTGCACAATCTGTTCATCTCCCAGCAATATACTGATTTCTCTCCAACAAAACAGCTGACAAACATTCCAGAGCAAGTTCAGGCACTGAGCCCTGCCACTGGCAGGAAGGTGAAATCAATGAGCACCCCAAGGGGAATCAAGTTTGATCTTGTCTCTTTCCCAAAACATGCAAAAACTTGGGTGCGAGCTGGTTGTGAGTGCTGGATAAGGCCAGTACATGGTCTGCTCACTGAGGGAAACTGTTGGGCCCAGCAGACCACGTATTTATGGCTATCCATCACCATATATTTCATGGATCAGAAGATAAGGTATCATTCTGAAGATTCCTGAAGGTGAAAGGACTGTGCAGGAAAACAGTTATTTCCAATGGAAGTAAATGCAACATAAAACTATGGGTGTTTTCTTTCTTTTGAGTTTTGGAGCCATTTGCGTTTCCCCTTTTTTTCTTCAGAAAATTCCTCTGGTTACCCATATTCCAAGCTACAGAGAAGCAGGAAGATGCCCGAAGTGCAGCCCAATTTCCAGGGCTGCCCCCACACCTCTGCCCAGTGGTGGGTGGGTGCTGCTGCTGTGGCTGCTCAGCAGAGGCAGGTTTGTCAGCAGAGCAGAGCTGTGGGCATCCTGTCCTGCTGCAGCATCCACTTCAGGAGCCCCTCCTATAATGACGCCTGAAGTAATGTAGCACAGAGCACCTCTTGTTCACAGACTTCTGAAAATGTATCTTTCAAAATCCCTGAAATGGCATGAAACTCACATTTCAGCTGAGAAGCTGGTTTAGATCACTAGGTTGAGTTAGGTTTTCTGAAAATCTTCCTTTAAAACTGCTGAAAAAATGAGCAGGGCAAGCAGAAGGAAGAGCTAGCTTATTGCCAGGATATTTAGCTCTGTTACTGTTGCAAAAGTAAAACAGTGTTTACTCCTCTGTCGGTAGATAAGATTTCTGATGTGTGAGATACAAGGGCTAGTTTGGAAAGTGGTTTATTGACAGCATGCTCAGTAAGGAATATATTAGATTTTACATTTGTACAACTGCTTTGGGATTGCAATTATTTTTAACCCTAATCTCCTAATGAGACAAATAAGAACAACTAGTATTTATTTTGTTAATTTTTACTGTATTTAGTACCGAATAGCAACTATGATTTTTTTCAAATACCTTAGATTTATTTTTGTCTTTTCCTATTTTGCAGCAAAATTATTCTCTCCCACTCTCCCTCTTTCTGTCCGTTCTTCCTCCATATACAGCTCAGGCCTTCTGTGTTCCCTCCTCATTCTCTCCTCCAGGAAAGTAAGGACAGTATCATCTAGTCAGTTATGGAAACCTGTTTTCATTTAAAAGGGAAGTTTTACCATACTGGGATGACAAGGAGTATCAGTTCTTTATCTGCTATCTTCTGTTTTAATTTCTGTTTCAGGCAGATCTTTTTCTCCTTCGTGATCGTGTGTGAGGACTCTTATACCTTTACCTTTAGTTTAACTTAAGTTAAAGTAGGCTTTGCTTGCAAGAAGTTAATGATTCCACTAATGTCGGTAGAAGTGCTAGAGTGTGTCAGGTAATGCGACTGGAGTACTTTGACACAGAGCAGTTAAAAAAAAAAAAAAGAGTTAAAGCAAAGTTATTTATGTCATTAGATGAGATGTATCTGTTTACCTTATTTCAGGGTTGTCTATCCGGCTTCTTAATAGCACAAACATGCCATTCCCATGAGCAAACATCCTCTTGAGAACAGTCAAGAATAAGGACAGCCCAATGCCACTTTCTGATTCATGGGGAGGCCTCTGTGGTGGCATCACATCAGTGCTTCTTTACTCACAAAATTGTCCAGTTTTTCACTGAATCACAGCAGGGTTGGGGAAGGGACCCTGGAGGTCATTTTGTCCAACCCCACTGCTCAAGCAGAGCCACTTAAAGCCAGCTGCTTAGGACCCTGTCCATGTAGCATTTCAATACTTCTGAGGGTAGAGACCACTACCTCTCTGGGCAATGTGTGTCCGTGTTTGGTCACCCACATGGTGGAAAAGTCTGCCCGTTGCCTCTGTGTCACTGGGCACAACTGAGAAGAGCCTGGGTCCATCCTCTTTGCACCCTCCCTTCAGGTGTTTATACCTCTGAGCCTTCTCTTCCCTGGGTTGAACAGTCCCAGTTCTCTCAGCCTTTCCTCCTAGGAGATATGTTCCTGTCCCATAATCATCTTTGTGGCCCTCCACTGCACTTTCTCCAGTATGTCCATGTCTCTCTTACACTGAGGAGCCCACAGCTTGGCACAGGACCCCAGGTGTGTGCTTGACAGTGCTGAGTAGAGGCAAAGGACCTCTGTCTGCTGGCAAAACACCTCCTAATGTGGATCATTGTTCACCATACTTAGTGGAGTGGAAAGGTAATGTGGGAGCCAAGAAGAAGCTCCCTTGAGAGGACGGAAGATGTGGACAAGAAGCAGAAGAAGAACCAGCCACAGCGTAGGCTCTTCCTCAGAGAGGTTGCCATGGTAGCTGAGGTTCACTGTGTTTTCAGCCACTTTTCAGCCACTTCCTAAAAAAAGGTGTCCTCAGCAGTCCCAGTTATTCTTTGCAAACTGGATCACAAGTGGCTGGAATGGCCCAAAACGTGGCTAAAGCACCAAGGATTTTAACGAGCTCCCTGTGAGCACCAACCTGAACAGTCAAACTCAAAGGCTGTTTACTCACTGTGACAACAAGTTCTAGTTTAGTATCTCTTCTGAAGAAACACTTTTGAGACCATTATAATAAACAGGGGCACAACCTACATGAAGGTGTTCTTCTGAGAAAGAAGTTTTTACTGCATGAGTTGTTCTTATGAAAAGAAAACCCAAACTTTTTTCTATTTTTTTTCCAAAATCAGAGAATCATGGAATCATTTAGGTTGAAAAAGACCTCTAAGATCATCAAGTCCAAGCATTGATTCAGCACTGCCAAGTCCATCACTAAACCATGTCCTGAAGTGCCACATCTGCACATCTTTTAAATACCTCCAGGGATGGTGACTCAACCACTTCTCTGGGCAGCCTGTTCCAATGCATGACGACTCTTTCCTGAAGAAATTTTTCCTGATATCCAATCTAAACTTCCTTTGACAGAATTTGAGTCCATTTCCTCTCATCCTGTGATTTGGTACCTAGGAGAAAGGGCTGATCCCCAAGCTCACCACACCTTCTTTAAGGTAGTTGTAGGCAGCAAGAAGGTACCACGATGAGCCTTCTTTCCTCCAGGCTAANGACACTGCGGACACCGTCCCGGGACGAACAGCGCGGACTGCCAGCGCCTGGAAGGGTGGCAGAAATTGGAGAGGAGCTGGGGGGGCGGCGGAGGGGGGATGGTTTCAGAAGCAGGTGGAAAAGAAATCCGCGTGAAGGGCTGAAGGCCGTGGCAAACAAGACTGGCAGGTGACAGTAACATTCCAGGGTGCTGTATAGTAGCAGTGTTGGTCGCCATTACTAGTTTTTGACTCGGTACACAGATCCGAAATGAGCACTTCCTGAAAGCACACGACCTCCCCTGCTCCACTCTTCTCGCTGCTGTCCTGCTCACTGATTCAAGTCTAGAGATTCCTGTCCCCTCCCTCTAAACCTCTACATAGAGCTATCACACTCTAGGCTCTTCTTTCTACCTCAAATCTCAACCATGCTTGAACACGACTGTGTTAAATTAAATCAATTCCCATGACATTTACCGTAATTAACAGGTAAATGACTGCTCCTGACCCAGACATCCCCCAGCCAGTGTCACAACAGCTAGTCACAATCAGCATGAGCTGCAGTAGAGGCACCTTGTCACCCACCTTGCTTGTTAAACCTTGTTCTAACATGGTTATTATTCCAAAACATGGAGCAACACCTCTGGCCCCATCACCATGTGAGAATGAACTCACAAGGGGCACATTTTTCTGAGCTGGGAGTTACTTAAGCTGAAGGGGTGAAGATGCTGAAGAAGGAAGCTGTGCAAAAAAAAATGGGGACCGACAAAAGTTCAATGGGAGAGAAATAAGAAAAGGTTAGAAGATAGGAATTAATTTAAGATCAGTTCTTCCCACCTGTCCTGCCTCCCTCTGATAATTAGCATATTTGTATTGAGTACAATTCTCACTTCAGGATCCACCACTTTGGAGGTGATTTGAGGAAAAGGCTGCCGCATACAAAAGTGGGAGGTTTCAAGAGTTAATGAATGAATATTAAGCTCATCCATGCCACCACTTTGAAGATTTGTTTCTGGCAATTCACGACAGACATAACAACAGTTTTCCTGGCAAAAAGGGTCCTTCTACCTCCCCTCATCAGGAAGAAAATTTTGTAAAGGTGATCCAGAGTCACAGCCAGAGGAAATAGTCAGAAGCCAAATAAGACCCAAGTCATAGTTTGCTTTATGTAAATCTTCTGAGCTGTAAAGCAGAGTGGGAGATTGTTCTATGTCTAGGAAAGGCCTGACTGCTATATAAAATATTAAGCGTTCTGATCTGAACACAAATACAAGATGCATCCTTTGGTATGAAGAGAAAGGTTTTCATCTTCCACAGTTCTCCAGTTCCCAAGCTATTGTCTTGCTTATTAACTCAGATTTTCAGCATATTTTGGAGTGGTTTTCCCAGTTTTCCAAAGGCTATCTTTGTCACCCACCATTTGAAAGTAAGATTTTGGAAGCAGTTCCATTCATCTGATAGCTGAACTAGCTTAAACAGAGCTGCTTGGTTTGGTATCTCTCCAGTCGATTCAGGCCTTTCTTCTCAGCACCATAACACGTAAGGCTCCCTTTTTGCCTTTTACAGCCATTTCCCCAAGTATGTGCCTACACATCTTGATGAAATCTTGGCTCTGTTTATGGCAACTAGACGTTTGTCTGACTGCTGTGAGAACAAGATTTCTCCTACTGCCTTTATTTTTGTATAACCGATGAAAAGATGATGAAGATGGGAAGCAGGCATAAACAAACATTGTTCAGAGGCAGCAATTTACTTCAGCTTCACTCTAGTTCAGCAATAGGCAATATGATTATGCGTGCTACATATTTGATATTCTTTACCCAGTGCTTTCAGTCTCTGCAGTTCTTAACTTGTGTTTTCAGGAGGATGACTGATGTGTAGACCATAACAGCAGTCCTCTAACAGGCCAGCTAGAAGCTTAAAGATCAAGACAGCAAATTAGAGCATTACCACTTGCCCAATGTTTCTTTCCTTGATTTTACTTGTTCTGAAAGGCTCATTCATGCTCTGATTTTCTGTTTTGTCCTACGCAAGTCTTTAAGACCTACACAAGTTTAGGCCTCTCAATGTCATGTAAATACTTCTTGCTATCATATTACTCATTTGTTTCTCACTGTAAAGCATCTGGAATCATGTCAGGTTCAAAATATCCTTCCTTATTGTAAAAACCTTCCTGGATTTCACAGGAATAAGGGTATACCACAGCAGTGGCAAGCTGTTGCAGTTTACAGGAAAAGGAGTCGCATTTCCTCTTACACATGAGGGTGTCAAGGTGCTCACTACTTCCAGCATAGAGTCCCACATACCATCCTTTACAGATGAAGTTCCAGCACAGCAGACACTTTGTTTGCATGTCTCACTCACGGTCTGGTTGCTACAGCTGTCTAACTTTTAGCTGCATATCTTCTCCCCGTTGGTGTTTAAATACACCCTTCCCTTTTCTGCTGTGGCCTTAGGAATCCTTCTAACAAGGCAAAATGAGCAAAAAAGTGGAGTAATGCCACACTGGGATACACTGACTTAACTTGTACAATCAGAAGCTAAAATTATTCACAAATCAGAAACCTAAAGCAAGGGAATGCTCAGCAGGCCAAATGAGTTGTGCTTTTGAGGTCATATTTTCAGGTGATTTCTGCTGGTGTATTTTAGAAATCAGAAGATGCAGGTGGGTTTCTATCAGCTAAATCCCTAGCTGTGAGCCAGGTGAATGGTCTCTGCTTTGAAAAGGGTGAAAGCAAAATCAGCCAACAAACCAACAGAAGCTGAGCAGAGAAGGACTTGGTGAAAGGCTGGGGAGGGAGCTAGAAACCTGAGTTGCACTGATGGAAGGAATTCAGCATGCTTGGTGTAGATACCTAATGCATACCTGCCTTTCAGCTGCCTGTGGCACTCCCTGTCTCAAGAAGTGCCATTATGACTATTTTTATTGTCAATGAATGGAGATACATGTCTCCACAAAGAAATCACGTTCACCTTTCTTAGGAATAACACTCAGGGTCTTACTCAGACATCTGCAAAAGCAGACCATTGCCTTTGCATGCTGTGGAAAGGTGGCAACGTAAATGAAGTGTATGTTGGGTGCTTGAATGAGAAAGACGCAGCCAAAATCCACACCTGCCAAGGAGAAGAGGTTGTCAAAGTGTTGCCAGTTTGGAGCTCTGACAGTTCCAGAAGACACAAATGGCAAGGAGGAGATGGCAGCAACTCTTACTCATTTCTTCCTACTTCCAGTTTTGCTCCTTCATTGCCTGCAGAAAGAGACTCATCACTTTCATCCTTCAAGTACATTGTGATATATTTACCTTTTTCCTTCTTTCAACTGTAGCTTTATGTACAACCATCTCAGAAGCTGAGGGGGGGAAAACAGAAAATGAAGCAAAAAGCCAAGGCCTGAAGGCAGAAATATTTCAGGTTGCCAGGAGAAAGATGTCATTTTATGATTCACTGCTTATTTGTACTGTTGACAGCTGGCTTTAGGGAATTAATGGAAATCAGACACATTTTACCCAGCCAGTTGTACAGTCTTACTTCTGTTTGGTGTAGTGGTGGGTACGTGATTACTGTAGCTCCTTTAAGCTAAAAGGTTACCTTTCAAGCTCTAGTCCCTGCAGAAAGGCTTATAGGAAGCATTCTGGAGAGATGATGCCTTTAAGGAATCAGAAGCTTTCCCACACAGCTCCTTATACATAAGGATAAAGGACTTCTGCTACTTGGGGCATCCGCAACTGCTCTAGGCAGCCTCATCCAGTGCCTCACCACCCTCATAGCGAGGAATTTCTTCCTAATATTTAATCTAAACCTGCCCTCTTTCAGTTTAAACCATTCCCCCTTGTGCTATCACTACCTGCCTGCAAGATGCTGAAAGGCCTCCCCAGAGCCTTCTCTTCTCCAGGCTGCACAGCCTCAGCTCTCTCAGCCTGTGTCCATAGGAATGGTCCTCCTGACCTCTGATCATCTTTGTGGCCCTCCTCTGGACATGCTCCAATGACTCCATGTCCTTCTGCACCCCGGAGCTGAACACAGCACTCCAGGAAGAGTCTCACAAGAGCAGAGAGTTAGAATTCGTCCCTTGACCTGCTGCCCATGCTGCTTTTGATGCAGCCCAGATGAAGTTGGCTCTCTGTGCTGCAAACGCACACTGCCAGCTCATGTTGAGCTTGTCATCCACCAACATTCCTGAGACCTTCTGCCCAGGGCTGCTTTCAATCCACGTTCCACTCAGCCTGTGTTTGTGCTTGGGGTTGCCCTGACCTAGATGCAGCACCCTGCACTTGGCCTTATTGAGCATCATGAGGTTCCCACAGACTCACCCCTCAAGCCAGGGCAGGTTCCTCTGGATGGCATCCCTACTCTCCAGTGTGCTGACTGCAGCACACAGCTTGATGTCATCAGCAGGCTTGCTGAGGGTGCACTTGATCCCACCGTCTGTGTCATTGATAAAGATGTTAAACCGTATTGGTCCCAATTCTGACCCCTTAGGAATACCACTTGTCACTGCTCTCCACCTGGACATTAAGCCGTTGACCATCCAGCCCATTCCTTATCCATCGATTGGTC
>VZRS01014783.1:925554-939300 GCA_013398055.1 Ifrita kowaldi
AACTTTTAGCTGCATATCTTCTCCCCGTTGGTGTTTAAATACACCCTTCCCTTTTCTGCTGTGGCCTTAGGAATCCTTCTAACAAGGCAAAATGAGCAAAAAAGTGGAGTAATGCCACACTGGGATACACTGACTTAACTTGTACAATCAGAAGCTAAAATTATTCACAAATCAGAAACCTAAAGCAAGGGAATGCTCAGCAGGCCAAATGAGTTGTGCTTTTGAGGTCATATTTTCAGGTGATTTCTGCTGGTGTATTTTAGAAATCAGAAGATGCAGGTGGGTTTCTATCAGCTAAATCCCTAGCTGTGAGCCAGGTGAATGGTCTCTGCTTTGAAAAGGGTGAAAGCAAAATCAGCCAACAAGCCAACAGAAGCTGAGCAGAGAAGGACTTGGTGAAAGGCTGGGGAGGGAGCTAGAAACCTGAGTTGCACTGATGGAAGGAATTCAGCATGCTTGGTGTAGATACCTAATGCATACCTGCCTTTCAGCTGCCTGTGGCACTCCCTGTCTCAAGAAGTGCCATTATGACTATTTTTATTGTCAATGAATGGAGATACATGTCTCCACAAAGAAATCACGTTCACCTTTCTTAGGAATAACACTCAGGGTCTTACTCAGACATCTGCAAAAGCAGACCATTGCCTTTGCATGCTGTGGAAAGGTGGCAACGTAAATGAAGTGTATGTTGGGTGCTTGAATGAGAAAGACGCAGCCAAAATCCACACCTGCCAAGGAGAAGAGGTTGTCAAAGTGTTGCCAGTTTGGAGCTCTGACAGTTCCAGAAGACACAAATGGCAAGGAGGAGATGGCAGCAACTCTTACTCATTTCTTCCTACTTCCAGTTTTGCTCCTTCATTGCCTGCAGAAAGAGACTCATCACTTTCATCCTTCAAGTACATTGTGATATATTTACCTTTTTCCTTCTTTCAACTGTAGCTTTATGCACAACCATCTCAGAAGCTGAGGGGGGAAAAACAGAAAATGAAGCAAAAAGCCAAGGCCTGAAGGCAGAAATATTTCAGGTTGCCAGGAGAAAGATGTCATTTTATGATTCACTGCTTATTTGTACTGTTGACAGCTGGCTTTAGGGAATTAATGGAAATCAGACACATTTTACCCAGCCAGTTGTACAGTCTTACTTCTGTTTGGTGTAGTGGTGGGTACGTGATTACTGTAGCTCCTTTAAGCTAAAAGGTTACCTTTCAAGCTCTAGTCCCTGCAGAAAGGCTTATAGGAAGCATTCTGGAGAGATGATGCCTTTAAGGAATCAGAAGCTTTCCCACGCAGCTCCTTATACATAAGGATAAAGGACTTCTGCTACTTGGGGCATCCGCAACTGCTCTAGGCAGCCTCATCCAGTGCCTCACCACCCTCATAGCGAGGAATTTCTTCCTAATATTTAATCTAAACCTGCCCTCTTTCAGTTTAAACCATTCCCCCTTGTGCTATCACTACCTGCCTGCAAGATGCTGAAAGGCCTCCCCAGAGCCTTCTCTTCTCCAGGCTGCACAGCCCCAGCTCTCTCAGCCTGTGTCCATAGGAATGGTCCTCCTGACCTCTGATCATCTTTGTGGCCCTCCTCTGGACATGCTCCAATGACTCCATGTCCTTCTGCACCCCGGAGCTGAACACAGCACTCCAGGAAGAGTCTCACAAGAGCAGAGAGTTAGAATTCGTCCCTTGACCTGCTGCCCATGCTGCTTTTGATGCAGCCCAGATGAAGTTGGCTCTCTGTGCTGCAAACGCACACTGCCAGCTCATGTTGAGCTTGTCATCCACCAACATTCCTGAGACCTTCTGCCCAGGGCTGCTTTCAATCCACGTTCCACTCAGCCTGTGTTTGTGCTTGGGGTTGCCCTGACCTAGATGCAGCACCCTGCACTTGGCCTTATTGAGCATCATGAGGTTCCCACAGACTCACCCCTCAAGCCAGGGCAGGTTCCTCTGGATGGCATCCCTACTCTCCAGTGTGCTGACTGCAGCACACAGCTTGATGTCATCAGCAGGCTTGCTGAGGGTGCACTTGATCCCACCGTCTGTGTCATTGATAAAGATGTTAAACCGTATTGGTCCCAATTCTGACCCCTTAGGAATACCACTTGTCACTGCTCTCCACCTGGACATTAAGCCGTTGACCATCCAGCCCATTCCTTATCCATCGATTGGTCCCTCTGTCAAATCTGTGTCTCTCCAGATTAGAGACAAGGATGTTGTGCAGGACAGTGTCCAACTCTTTGCACGAGTCCAGGTAAATGATGTCAGTCACTCTTCCTTCACACACCAATGCTGTAACCCCGTCATAGAAGGCCGCCAGGTTTGTCAGGTGCCATTTGCCCTTAGTGAAGTCATGTTGGCTGTCACCAGTCACCTCCTTATTTTCCATGTGCCTTCTCATAGTTTCTGGGGGGATCTGCTCCATGATCTTGACAGGCACCGAGACTGCCTGGTCTGTAATTCCTCAGGTCTTTTATTTTCCCCCTTTGAAAATGGGACTTATGTTTTCTCTTTTCCTATCGGTGGGAACTACACAGGACTGACACAGCTTCTCCAATATGATGGAAGGGGCTTAGCCACTTCCTCTGCTAGCTCTCTCAGGATTCCCAGATGCATCTTGTCAGGTCCCATGGACTTGTTCACCTTCAGGTTCCTCTGATGTTTTCAAACCTGATCTACAGCAGGCAGTTCTCCGTTCTCCCAGTCCTCACCCTTGCCTTCTGTGGGAGGGATTGTGCATGACCATCCACCACCTCACAGTGGCCAAACACTGACCTGTGCTGCAGGGTTTGGTGCTGCAGGGCCCTTTCCAACACAAGGATGCAGAAGGGAAGTGCAAGAGAGAGTCTGTGTTTGGTAATGTGGTTTCTAAAGGACACTCTATAACACATAGAGGCCTTTGTTTTTGGACATTTTCTGCAGTATTAGGGGACACAACACACTTGTAAATTGTGATGTGCCTGTGCTTTTGAAAGCTTCTCCGAAGAGAGCTTCCACTCAGCTTCAATACACAAATGCAGAGTTAGCAAATTTACATGGTATATCTGCATATTCAGTGTGGGGTTTTTTTTAAGATGTAATCTTTCTACAGTTTTATTGTATTTTAACTGAAATTATTATCCCCTGTGTGGAGATCTAGACTTTATTGCATGTTTTCTATTTCTGTTTTACAGTTTTTGTTATGACAGGAGTTGCTTTCACTTCTACAATGACTCAAAATACATCTGAGATCATGTGTGGGTTTATCAGCCAGGAGGATGGAGGTTCAGGAGCACCAGAGACATCAGTATCTCCTAAGGTGATTAGAGAACAAGTTGCTTATAAAATGTTCCTGTCCATCCCAGAAATACCTTCCCAGGAACTCACAACACCCTAAACCTTTAGAATGTGAGGACATCACAGTCAAAATAACCAGGGTTATGCCAAATACAGCTACAGAAGGTTAGAGGGATATATATCTCATACTTCATACTTTGAAACTGTGAATAGTTAAGTACCAGTTTTCTCTAAAACTGGCTTTTTAATTGACACCTTGATACTGCCTTATATCAGCATGCCTGAATATTGCTGGATATTGCTGGCAATGTATCAGTGTAAAAATATATATGAAAATATGTGCCCTTAAGAGGAGATTTCCAAGGCCATGATGTGTGTGGGCCATAGCTGCTGGGACTGACAGGGAAGCTGCACCACCCTCTATGCCCACCACCAAAGCCCATAAACCCCTGCCAGGTCCAAACCTTGACTTAGACACCAAAGCTGGACAATGAATCACATACAATTTCATTTTCTTCTCTTCTGACTCAAAATGGCAGAAAGCCAGGTGGAGGTGACGTGTAAGTAAATTATAAATCAGCTGAGACTTGCGGTTAAAATATTTCCTGAGGATTCTTGTTTCTAGGAAGTCTTATGAAATCTTTTTCATTCCTGAACAAATAAATCAATAATTCAAATAAGAAATGAAGGTGTAGCAGCCAAAGCTGTGCTGTCCTTGTATCTTACAAGGCAGAATATGGCTGTTATTTCTAGGTACTTCTCAGGTCAAGAGAAAGGAAAAAGGAGCGAGGCACGAGAAGAACCAACCAGCCAAGCAAAATGGGGATGCAATCGACTCTGTCCTTTCATAAATTTACACTGGATAAAATTCACCCAACAAAGCAATGGAGACATTTAGGGCTCCTCTTCAGATAGAGCTACTTACTCGCCACCTTTTGCTGCAGCTAATCTTAGAGACTCATTAATCCGTTGGTGGCTTTCAGAATGACTGTGGAAGATTCTCTTTCTGTTTGCAATTCTCCTTTAGCTGTACACAGGGGTGAGGAAATGAAAACTATGACAGCATCCAGCCTGAATGTTCCTTACCTAGTAAAGCCCCCAAGGAGCTGGGGAGCAGTCTAGCCAGATGATGCAGTGACATGCAGTGAGATGCTAAAATAAACACAATATTCCGACCCTGCTTTTGCATGCAAGTTGCAGACAGAAAGGTTTTATTATAGTTCAGTGTCTCCCTATGGTTCTAAATAAAAGGAAACAAAATCAAGCGTAAAGAATAACCTGTATCACTAACAGAAGTTATCACGGCTCTGGCTAAGATTGTTCTGTGGTGTCTGTCTAGAGAACAGAATTAACTAACTTAACAGTAACCCTACAGAGTTTCCTCATGCAATAGAATTCAACATATTTATTAATAAGTTTGATGGTAGAAATGAAAAAAAGAGCATCCTTTAATAATATTCGAATGCAAAAAAGCACAAATAAAGCTAATTGCTAATAAATACCTAACAGTCTGTCCTCCTGCATTGCAGGTTTCTAATATTTTGGAAGATCTTGGGTGTTACTTGAATTCTCAAGGAACAGAGAACGTCTACCAAACAATTAAAAATGTGGAAGTCAATGTATTTGAAGATACTGAATTAAGAATAACAATGAGCATTTCAAATATCATTTCATGTTTTTGGTTCTTTAAAAAGAGCAAAGCTTGTAAACTTTCTTTTGATGCAGAGAATAGGTAAGTCAAGGGATGTACTGGATCAAAGATCCTTTAAGAGGTCTTTTCTTTTAGAATGCAAATTGAATGTTTTCTGTGACTGTGCCTGTGTTTGATTTCATGTTATGCATTATCTTTTTCAATCTCCTAATCCTTAACTGTTGCCACCCAGCAGCACATCACCGATTGTCATTTAGATCAATGTACACATATGAATCTTAAAACCAAGAACATTTTAAAACAAGTTTGTTCTTTTAATTTGTATAGCATCATGCATGGGGGTCTCCAGATACCCTCTGACATTGATGAATTTGAACTTTGCCATGCTCATGTGAGGAAAAATTGTGACTTTATAGTCAAAGAAACAGAGGCATGAAGAATTATGTGATTTTTAGGGTCAAGAACAACAGCAACAGCATTCTAACTCTCACAGCCAAACCTGGACTGGAACTTGAGACTGGATAATTGCCTCCTTGTGCAAAACTCATAGAATGAGACTGTAGGTAAAGCATTTGGCTGTGGAGCTCCTGAGCTGCCTTAAGCTCAGGAAGGCCATCCTTCCAACGCTCAGCATTAAGCATGTGGTACTGTGGCTGTAAGTTCCTATGTGCTACTTGTGTAGGAAGACACATGATGAAAGCATTTCAGGTTGAAGGGCACTATGTAAATAATGAATACCAGTGTCATTGAAGGGTTTTTGTAAGCACTAAAGAGCTAACATTTAATTGTGTGTGCTGCATATTGCATTCTTCATATTAGCATGACAAGTACAACTTTACATTCTGTTTTATAGATATATTACATCTTTGGCTTTTTCCCAAATAAAAGAAGGACAAGCTGGAAAATACACCCTCTTGGTGACAACTAAAACTGGCAATTACACAGTAGTTGTGCCTGTTCTCATTCGAAGTAAGTATATCTACATGAAAGGGCTCATTCCATCAATAGGTTCAAGGGCAGAGGCTCAAGTTCAGTCAAAGCAATGAAGCTTTCATGTGCTGCATTTCAAGCATCTTCCTAGATTAGCAGAGCACTTGGAGCTGTCTTCGGAGGCTGAAGTCAGAACCACAAACTGTGTGAGAGTCAGCTTTCTCTAGTCAATAAACCATGCAAATGAACAAATAAAGATGTAAATGTGCAGAAGCTCTCTTCTGCCCTGTGAGAAATTCCCCTCTGTGTCAAAAGGGACAGATTGAGGGTGGCTTTTTTTGTGCTTTCAAGGCTCATGGGCTAGGTTTGTTTGCTTTCATTTTAACCTGGTTATTCTTGGTGTTGCTAGCTGGGTTGTAACCTGGACCAGATCAGGATGTCCCTTTATATTCTGGTCACACTTTGACCCGCTACCACTTTTCCACCTGTGCCTGCTGCTGAGTCTCTCACTTCTCTCACAGCTTTTCCTTTTACAATTCTGTGGGTGGCAGGAGGCACACTGAGGAAAGGGGAAAGAAAAGGTCCTTCTTCTCAGTGCCAGCTTTTGCTTGTTCATTGTCTTTTAAAGCAAAACCCGTCAGTTCTGCAGCTGCTCAACACAAGCGTTCCCCTAGAAGCTGAGGTTTTAGCTGCTGTTAAATGCTCATGACAGAGCACCTGCAAGGTGCAACTTTTTAAAAAGCTCCCAGTGGGAGTGGATTTGATAGAGTTTTCTCAAGGTTCACACAAGAGACATCTCTGGTGCAAAGGCAACAGCTGCAACAAAGTGCAAGCTTCTGTTTCTAACTAGGGGTGTCCAAAAACATCTCAAAAAACCCCAAAAAGACACATGGTGATATGATTTTTTAACAGAATAGAAAGACTGTATTTTTTTGTCTGGAAAGGGACAAATTTAAAGATAAAATTTAAAACTGCAAAAAGAAATTTCAAAGAACAGAAGTCGAAACATCAATCTAAACAGCTAAAAGACTAGCAAACCCTTCTAGATACAGGTTTAGCATGCACTATTACTTGCCTTGATTTTAATAAACTGTGACTAATCAATATGTGTTTTTCCCTCTTTATTTGTTTTTAAAGTATTTCTTCTGTTTAACTTCTTTTTCTCCCTCTGGTGTCAGAAAAGTCACCTCCAATCTTTCCTTGCTTTATTTGAAAGCTTACTGCATGCCTCAATTATAATTTTAACAGCTTCATTGAGGGGACAAGGTATTAAACCTTTCATTAAGAATTGTCATCTCTATATCAATTAGGCTTTAGAGGTAAAAAGTGTTATTACATGTGCAAGCAAGAATAGTTTGAAACAATGTTGATAAAGGTCTTTTCCATATCAATTGCTTGGATTGCTTTCTTTTTGCTCCTGTGAATCTAATGTCATAATTACATCTCTTATAAAACCCTTCAGGCTAGATGTGAATCCTTCAACTGGGATCTGAATCTCTGTAGGTAAAAACAGCCTCTTAGGCTCATCTTATAAGAGATAAATGAGGAAAGAAATTACAAAGCCATGAGTATTACTTTCACCTTGGCGCATCACCTTGCCCACAATGGAAGTATGACTGAGGAAAATGTCACTTTTCCACGTGGAAGCTGTAATTTCATTGAAAGATGACTTGAAACTGGACTCAGTGCTTTTCATTTTGAGTCAAATCTTTAACAATTTTAATACATTAAATTTTTTGTTCCTAGCCCAGGTCTGTGCCTGACAGGTTCAGGGTGCTGGGAATTGTCTAGGAACCATTTCCCTCTGGGTCACAGATGCAGGGTAGAGAAGTTTGATGGTTATTGGAAGTAATTATCACCGCTTGTGTCTCCACCGTGTATCTGATCTGACTGAGCAAACCCCATTTTGTGTACAGACTTCGTAGTCTCAACAGATCCTCCACCAAAGGACGGGCTTAGGATGTGATTTCAAAACCACAGGTGCTCCTGCCCAGTAAAATGAAGAGCAACCACAGCAAATTGCCTTTCAGTATCAGTCTAGGATTATCCCCTCGTGTATAGAGGCAGGCCTTTGGTACAGGCAAGCTGTGCATTTAGCAATCAAGGCTGAAAAGCTCATGAGACCAACCCACAATATGCCTAGGGCTGAATCATTTTCTGTTCCCTCAGTGTCGAAACTCCTGAAACAAATCACAGCTCTGTAACTTTATGTACTATGAAATGAGCAAAACACTGTTTCAAAATTATTTCAGCTTTCTTAAACATTTGCATGATTTTTATCAGAAAAACCAGCCAAACCCTATTTCAGGAAAAGGGAAAGATCGGATTCTATTGAGTGCATATCTGAGAGCTACCCCCAGCCCTCTGTGGAATGGATATTCTGCAAAACACCTGAAAAGAGGTATGTGTGTGTTTATATACATGTTGAATCTCTAGACTGAAAATTCGCCATCTTCTGAAGAAAAAGTGACAGGGTGAGAGGAAATGACCTCAAGATGTGCCGGGGGAGGTTTAGATTGTATATTAGGAAAAATTTCTTCACTGAGAGGATTGCTAAGCACTGGAACAGGCTGCCCAAGGAAGCAATTGAGTCACCATCCCTGGAAGTATTCAAAAAACATGTAACGTGGCACTTGGAGACCTGGTTTAGTGGTGAACATGGCGGAGTTAGGTTGATGGTTGGACTCAATAATCTTAGACGTCTTCTCCAACCTTAGTGATTCTATGATTCTACACTGCATACTGTGCCTGCTGAGCTGGGGAGATAACTGAAGAGGTTTTGATTCAGAATTTCTGGAAATGGTCTCTGCTGCTTGGCACACGTGTGCTGGTTGAAAACCTATGTCCATATGATCCACTTTTTGGAGTGCTGCAACATGTTTTTCTTAGAAATTTTGACTGTTGTGCTCTTTTGGAAACTGTCAGCTCTTGGCTTTAGAAATGTTATTCCCGATTCATATTTTGATGTCACAAGAGCAAATCAAAGGCATTTTTTTTCCCTCTAGTTTTTCCCATTGTTTTCAAATTTTAATCTTACAATCGTAGAATACTTTGGATTGGAAAGGGCCTTTAAAGCTCATCTTTAAAGTCCAAGTGCACTGCAATATGCAGGTACATCTTCAAGGAGATCAGGTTCCTCAGAGCCTTGACCAAAATGACCTTGAATGTTTCCAAGCATGGGGGATTTGCCACCTATCTGGCAACCTGTGTCAGTGTTTCACCATCCTCACAATAAAACAACCTATTCCTTATGTCTAGTCTAGATCTACCCTCTTTAAGTTTAAAACCATTACCCCTTGTCCTGTTGTAGCAGGCCCTGCTAAAAAGTTTTCCTGATGCCACTGATAAACCCTCTTTAATTACTGGAAGGCAGCTGTGAGGTCTTCCCAGAGCCTTCACGTCTCCAGGCTGACCAATCCCAACTCTCTCAGACTGTCTCCATAGGAGAGGTGCTCCAGACCTCTGAACTTCTTTGTAGCCTCCTCTGGACTCTATGCAATGTGTCCACATCTTTCTTATGTTGAAGGCCCCAGAACTGGGTGCAATCCTCTAGGTGGGGTCTCATGAGAGTGGAGTAGGGGGGCAGAATCACCTCCCTTCACCTGCTGGCCACGCTTCTGTTGATGCAGCTTGGAATATGATTGGGTTTTTTGGGCTGCAAGCGCACATGGCTGAATCATGTCCAACTTTTCATCTGCCAGTTCTCCCAAGTCCTTTTCAGCAGGGCTGCCCAAGGTCCGTTCACCTCCAGCCTACGTGGATACCAGGGATTGCCCTGACCCAGGTGCAGCACCTTGTGCTTGGCTTTGTTGAACCTCATGATGTTCCCATGGGCCCACCTCTAGAGATTTTCCAGGTCCCCCTGGATGTCATCCCATCCCTCATGTGTGCCAAGTGTACCACAGAACTTGGTGTCATCTCTAAACTTGCTAAGAGTACACCTGATCCCACTGTCTATGTCATTGATAAAGATACTAATACTGATCCCAGTACAGAGCCCTGGGGGACACCGCTTGTCACTGAGGGCCAACTGGACACCAAGACATTGACCGCTACTCTCTGAATGTGACCATCCAACCGAAGTCTCATTCACCAAGGAGTCCACCCATCAAATCTGCATCTCTCCAATTTAGAGAGAAGGATACTGGGAGGGGAGCCTGTCAAAGCCTTACAGAAATCCAGACAGATGGCATCTGATGCCATTCCCTTGTCCAGTGATATTGTCACTCCATCATAGAGGACCACTAGGCTGATCAGGCAGGATTGCCCTTGTCAAAGCCATGCTGACTGTTTCAAATCACCTCCCTGTGCCTTAGCAGAACTTCTAGGAGGCCCTGTTCTGTGACCTTCCCAGGCACAGAGGTGAGGCTGACAGGCTGGCAGTTCCCATGGTCTTCCTTTCTACCCTTTTTAAAATGATGCAATATTTCCCTTTTTCCAGGCACTTCACCTGGAGTATTATTGGAGCTGAGAAGACAAGGGATCATGATTTTGTAACCTAAATAATTTTTCCCATTCTATTAATACATAAGGTTTATTCTATTAACAGGGGCAATAATGCCTTTCTCTGCAGCATGGCAGTTCAGGGTCTGGATCCCATAATGGCCATTGGATTTGCAGCACCTCCCACCGCCAGGAAATCAGAGATGTGGTGTGAAAGCTCATCCTCTATGATTTCCCTCTTGTCTGAATTTTAATCACGTCATTACCTGTCTAAGAACCAGTTTGAGCATATTCAGGTCATTTCAGCCCACGTTTCTGCCTAGGCTGTGACATTTTTATTTTCTTATCTTTNGGCCTTTAAAGCTCATCTTTAAAGTCCAAGTGCACTGCAATATGCAGGTACATCTTCAAGGAGATCAGGTTCCTCAGAGCCTTGACCAAAATGACCTTGAATGTTTCCAAGCATGGGGGATTTGCCACCTGTCTGGCAACCTGTGTCAGTGTTTCACCATCCTCACAATAAAACAACCTATTCCTTATGTCTAGTCTAGATCTACCCTCTTTAAGTTTAAAACCATTTCCCCTTGTCCTGTTGTAGCAGGCCCTGCTAAAAAGTTTTCCTGATGCCACTGATAAACCCTCTTTAATTACTGGAAGGCAGCTGTGAGGTCTTCCCAGAGCCTTCACGTCTCCAGGCTGACCAATCCCAACTCTCTCAGACTGTCTCCATAGGAGAGGTGCTCCAGACCTCTGAACTTCTTTGTAGCCTCCTCTGGACTCTATGCAATGTGTCCACATCTTTCTTATGTTGAAGGCCCCAGAACTGGGTGCAATCCTCTAGGTGGGGTCTCATGAGAGTGGAGTAGGGGGGCAGAATCACCTCCCTTCACCTGCTGGCCACGCTTCTGTTGATGCAGCTTGGAATATGATTGGGTTTTTTGGGCTGCAAGCGCACATGGCTGAATCATGTCCAACTTTTCATCTGCCAGTTCTCCCAAGTCCTTTTCAGCAGGGCTGCCCAAGGTCCGTTCACCTCCAGCCTACGTGGATACCAGGGATTGCCCTGACCCAGGTGCAGCACCTTGTGCTTGGCTTTGTTGAACCTCATGATGTTCCCATGGGCCCACCTCTAGAGATTTTCCAGGTCCCCCTGGATGTCATCCCATCCCTCATGTGTGCCAAGTGTACCACAGAACTTGGTGTCCTCTCTAAACTTGCTAAGAGTACACCTGATCCCACTGTCTATGTCATTGATAAAGATACTAATACTGATCCCAGTACAGAGCCCTGGGGGACACCGCTTGTCACTGAGGGCCAACTGGACACCAAGACATTGACCGCTACTCTCTGAATGTGACCATCCAACCGAAGTCTCATTCACCAAGGAGTCCACCCATCAAATCTGCATCTCTCCAATTTAGAGAGAAGGATACTGGGAGGGGAGCCTGTCAAAGCCTTACAGAAATCCAGACAGATGGCATCTGATGCCATTCCCTTGTCCAGTGATATTGTCACTCCATCATAGAGGACCACTAGGCTGATCAGGCAGGATTGCCCTTGTCAAAGCCATGCTGACTGTTTCAAATCACCTCCCTGTGCCTTAGCAGAACTTCTAGGAGGCCCTGTTCTGTGACCTTCCCAGGCACAGAGGTGAGGCTGACAGGCTGGCAGTTCCCATGGTCTTCCTTTCTACCCTTTTTAAAATGATGCAATATTTCCCTTTTTCCAGGCACTTCACCTGGAGTATTATTGGAGCTGAGAAGACAAGGGATCATGATTTTGTAACCTAAATAATTTTTCCCATTCTATTAATACATAAGGTTTATTCTATTAACAGGGGCAATAATGCCTTTCTCTGCAGCATGGCAGTTCAGGGTCTGGATCCCATAATGGCCATTGGATTTGCAGCACCTCCCACCGCCAGGAAATCAGAGATGTGGTGTGAAAGCTCATCCTCTATGATTTCCCTCTTGTCTGAATTTTAATCACGTCATTACCTGTCTAAGAACCAGTTTGAGCATATTCAGGTCATTTCAGCCCACGTTTCTGCCTAGGCTGTGACATTTTTATTTTCTTATCTTTACCTTTCCTAGTTCCTTTTTATTCAATGTGTAAGATCCAGTTTTCCCACTATTGTTTGCGTATTCTCATGGCTTGGAGATTTATCAGATTTATTTGCTTGAGGTTAACCAAATGAGTCAATGAATAATTATGCTTGTAATTGCAGTTGCCCTTATAAAAGGCATGAAGAAACTGGGGAAATAGATGGCATACAGATGGTGCAACATGAATTATTTCAGACTTACATATGGTGCTGTGCAGTTAATGTCCTGGGCAGAGAATGCACCAGCCTCTTCTCAATAGGTAACTTCTCTCTAAGGTTTACTTGCATGTGAGCTCAACCCTGCAGATGAAGTTAGTTGCACTACCCATCTGAGCATGATTTCTGGTCTAAGCTACTTGTTTGTAATCACTAGAATAAAGCTAACAGTGAATATGATTGCTTTGTCACATTTAAAACCTAATTCCAATAGCTCTTTGTGGTCTCTGTAAAAAGCTTCTTGCCTTTCTACATTTGCTATCCATGTATTGACTTTTGTTCATGCTTTTAGGACTGTGTGCATGGAAAAGCTCTCCAAAGTGTTCTCAAACATATATATCTATATATAATTATTAATTAATATATGCACTCCAGTTTGTTTGCCTGTTTTTTTAAGTAAACCCAACCTGAGCTAAGCTCTATGCTGCACTCTGCCCTAGAGGTGTATTGTGAATCATGACAAAATTTGTTTTGAGACATCTAAATCCAGGAACGTTTCTAATTTCACAATTACGGTAATTATCATTACAATGTAAAAATGAATATCTCTACAGAACTAGCAGAAAAAATGTTGATCTAACTGAGCATTTTTCCAGGCAAAGTGACGGTTGTTTCAGCATGTATGTTTTGATTTTGTAGATTTAAATGAAAAACAAGCAGCACCTTTACCTGAACTGCTACTTAAGGTCGGGGAACCATTGCTGATCAGATGCAGAGCTGTCCACCATAATTACAAATTCAGAATACAACTCTCTTTTGAAAACAGAGAAGTTGAGCAGGTAAAAAGACTGTGCATATTTTAAAATAGGTTGGGCACTATCAACTGATTAAATGTGAATCTCTGTTGAAAACCAGGGTCGCTACTTTGAAGGATTGGATTATCAAGCAAACTTCTCAGCAATTCGCATCCAGTATGTGTTTGCTTCAGCAGCAGGGAGAAATGACAGTGGACATTATACCTGTTCTTCTACTGCTCATCCAAATCAAACTGCTTTGATCACAGTTTTAGGTAATTCCAAGCCCTGGTGTTAATTTTGTCTCTCGGTTGTTTTGCTTTGCTTTCCATGTGTCAGTTCTTTACTTGCAGATATGCAGTGTATGTTTATAGTTCCCTTGCGAAGGAAAAGGT
>VZRS01014783.1:939522-972493 GCA_013398055.1 Ifrita kowaldi
GTTGATGGTTGGACTCAATAATCTTAGACGTCTTCTCCAACCTTAGTGATTCTATGATTCTACACTGCATACTGTGCCTGCTGAGCTGGGGAGATAACTGAAGAGGTTTTGATTCAGAATTTTTGGAAATGGTCTCTGCTGCTTGGCACACGTGTGCTGGTTGAAAACCTATGTCCATATGATCCACTTTTTGGAGTGCTGCAACATGTTTTTCTTAGAAATTTTGACTGTTGTGCTCTTTTGGAAACTGTCAGCTCTTGGCTTTAGAAATGTTATTCCCGATTCATATTTTGATGTCACAAGAGCAAATCAAAGGCATTTTTTTTCCCTCTAGTTTTTCCCATTGTTTTCAAATTTTAATCTTACAATCGTAGAATACTTTGGATTGGAAAGGGCCTTTAAAGCTCATCTTTAAAGTCCAAGTGCACTGCAATATGCAGGTACATCTTCAAGGAGATCAGGTTCCTCAGAGCCTTGACCAAAATGACCTTGAATGTTTCCAAGCATGGGGGATTTGCCACCTGTCTGGCAACCTGTGTCAGTGTTTCACCATCCTCACAATAAAACAACCTATTCCTTATGTCTAGTCTAGATCTACCCTCTTTAAGTTTAAAACCATTTCCCCTTGTCCTGTTGTAGCAGGCCCTGCTAAAAAGTTTTCCTGATGCCACTGATAAACCCTCTTTAATTACTGGAAGGCAGCTGTGAGGTCTTCCCAGAGCCTTCACGTCTCCAGGCTGACCAATCCCAACTCTCTCAGACTGTCTCCATAGGAGAGGTGCTCCAGACCTCTGAACTTCTTTGTAGCCTCCTCTGGACTCTATGCAATGTGTCCACATCTTTCTTATGTTGAAGGCCCCAGAACTGGGTGCAATCCTCTAGGTGGGGTCTCATGAGAGTGGAGTAGGGGGGCAGAATCACCTCCCTTCACCTGCTGGCCACGCTTCTGTTGATGCAGCTTGGAATATGATTGGGTTTTTTGGGCTGCAAGCGCACATGGCTGAATCATGTCCAACTTTTCATCTGCCAGTTCTCCCAAGTCCTTTTCAGCAGGGCTGCCCAAGGTCCGTTCACCTCCAGCCTACGTGGATACCAGGGATTGCCCTGACCCAGGTGCAGCACCTTGTGCTTGGCTTTGTTGAACCTCATGATGTTCCCATGGGCCCACCTCTAGAGATTTTCCAGGTCCCCCTGGATGTCATCCCATCCCTCATGTGTGCCAAGTGTACCACAGAACTTGGTGTCATCTCTAAACTTGCTAAGAGTACACCTGATCCCACTGTCTATGTCATTGATAAAGATACTAATACTGATCCCAGTACAGAGCCCTGGGGGACACCGCTTGTCACTGAGGGCCAACTGGACACCAAGACATTGACCGCTACTCTCTGAATGTGACCATCCAACCGAAGTCTCATTCACCAAGGAGTCCACCCATCAAATCTGCATCTCTCCAATTTAGAGAGAAGGATACTGGGAGGGGAGCCTGTCAAAGCCTTACAGAAATCCAGACAGATGGCATCTGATGCCATTCCCTTGTCCAGTGATATTGTCACTCCATCATAGAGGACCACTAGGCTGATCAGGCAGGATTGCCCTTGTCAAAGCCATGCTGACTGTTTCAAATCACCTCCCTGTGCCTTAGCAGAACTTCTAGGAGGCCCTGTTCTGTGACCTTCCCAGGCACAGAGGTGAGGCTGACAGGCTGGCAGTTCCCATGGTCTTCCTTTCTACCCTTTTTAAAATGATGCAATATTTCCCTTTTTCCAGGCACTTCACCTGGAGTATTATTGGAGCTGAGAAGACAAGGGATCATGATTTTGTAACCTAAATAATTTTTCCCATTCTATTAATACATAAGGTTTATTCTATTAACAGGGGCAATAATGCCTTTCTCTGCAGCATGGCAGTTCAGGGTCTGGATCCCATAATGGCCATTGGATTTGCAGCACCTCCCACCGCCAGGAAATCAGAGATGTGGTGTGAAAGCTCATCCTCTATGATTTCCCTCTTGTCTGAATTTTAATCACGTCATTACCTGTCTAAGAACCAGTTTGAGCATATTCAGGTCATTTCAGCCCACGTTTCTGCCTAGGCTGTGACATTTTTATTTTCTTATCTTTACCTTTCCTAGTTCCTTTTTATTCAATGTGTAAGATCCAGTTTTCCCACTATTGTTTGCGTATTCTCATGGCTTGGAGATTTATCAGATTTATTTGCTTGAGGTTAACCAAATGAGTCAATGAATAATTATGCTTGTAATTGCAGTTGCCCTTATAAAAGGCATGAAGAAACTGGGGAAATAGATGGCATACAGATGGTGCAACATGAATTATTTCAGACTTACATATGGTGCTGTGCAGTTAATGTCCTGGGCAGAGAATGCACCAGCCTCTTCTCAATAGGTAACTTCTCTCTAAGGTTTACTTGCATGTGAGCTCAACCCTGCAGATGAAGTTAGTTGCACTACCCATCTGAGCATGATTTCTGGTCTAAGCTACTTGTTTGTAATCACTAGAATAAAGCTAACAGTGAATATGATTGCTTTGTCACATTTAAAACCTAATTCCAATAGCTCTTTGTGGTCTCTGTAAAAAGCTTCTTGCCTTTCTACATTTGCTATCCATGTATTGACTTTTGTTCATGCTTTTAGGACTGTGTGCATGGAAAAGCTCTCCAAAGTGTTCTCAAACATATATATCTATATATAATTATTAATTAATATATGCACTCCAGTTTGTTTGCCTGTTTTTTTAAGTAAACCCAACCTGAGCTAAGCTCTATGCTGCACTCTGCCCTAGAGGTGTATTGTGAATCATGACAAAATTTGTTTTGAGACATCTAAATCCAGGCACGTTTCTAATTTCACAATTACGGTAATTATCATTACAATGTAAAAATGAATATCTCTACAGAACTAGCAGAAAAAATGTTGATCTAACTGAGCATTTTTCCAGGCAAAGTGACGGTTGTTTCAGCATGTATGTTTTGATTTTGTAGATTTAAATGAAAAACAAGCAGCACCTTTACCTGAACTGCTACTTAAGGTCGGGGAACCATTGCTGATCAGATGCAGAGCTGTCCACCATAATTACAAATTCAGAATACAACTCTCTTTTGAAAACAGAGAAGTTGAGCAGGTAAAAAGACTGTGCATATTTTAAAATAGGTTGGGCACTATCAACTGATTAAATGTGAATCTCTGTTGAAAACCAGGGTCGCTACTTTGAAGGATTGGATTATCAAGCAAACTTCTCAGCAATTCGCATCCAGTATGTGTTTGCTTCAGCAGCAGGGAGAAATGACAGTGGACATTATAC
The DNA here is from genome assembly GCA_013398055.1 of Ifrita kowaldi. Lineage (NCBI taxonomy): Eukaryota > Metazoa > Chordata > Aves > Passeriformes > Cinclosomatidae > Ifrita > Ifrita kowaldi. Next base: position 942,843 of record VZRS01014783.1, read on the forward strand.
CTGTTCTTCTACTGCTCATCCAAATCAAACTGCTTTGATCACAGTTTTAGGTAATTCCAAGCCCTGGTGTTAATTTTGTCTCTCGGTTGTTTTGCTTTGCTTTCCATGTGTCAGTTCTTTACTTGCAGATATGCAGTGTATGTTTATAGTTCCCTTGCGAAGGAAAAGGTCTGTTTGCACTTACAGGCTGTCCAGGAGAGCCAAGAGATTAATCTGAACTGAGTCATTCTGGTACCTGAATACAATCAACCTTTTCTTTATATTGCTTTTCGAATAATTCCCTTTAAAAGACAGTGCTTTTAGAAGTGAAATGAAATGGCACTGTTTAGAGATGTAGTCTATGTGATTGCTTCAATGGGATCTCCTAGAAACACAGGCTGGGATTCATCTCACATCACTGTTGGTAACTCTCAGCCAGTGTGCCACAGAGCCATAATTTTAAGAAGGAAATCTCGTTCTACTTAAGTAACATGGTGATTTAAAAGCCAGTGGTGTTGAATTTAGTAGAGAGCAGCTTCAACTGCAAACTTTGTGTCTCAGTTGGAAATAATATATAAATAGGCCAAAGTCTGGAAATTAGGCATAAAAAGGAAAGCTGTAGAAAGTACCACTCTGCTGGAGTAGGTACTGGGTGCAATTTAATATCTGGTATGCCTGGAATTGGAGATTCTAGCCCTGAAAACAAGGCTCTCTGGAGCAGTCACCACATGTTTGACCTTAGATTTAGTTGCTCTCAGTTACAGTACCTAGGCTAGGTAGGAAGTGAGAATACTTACCCCGGTCTCTTCAGAAATTACTTTCCCAGTGCAATATCCTCTTTTCAGCTTCTGCCTACCACTGAGCAGGAATTTCTCTCATCATTTACAATAACTGAGTACGATACCTGTGCATTTTTTCTACACACATCTTCTTAGTAAACAGGAACATAGGGGTGAGGGAGTACTGTAGAAGTAGTGCAAGATCCTCTTTTTTGTCAGTAGAGGTGCATAGGTCAGAAATAGTGGCTTCTTGGATCTATAAACAATCAAGTGTGAGCATGGGTGACAATCAGAGAGAATATTTGAGTCACTGTCCCTGGAAGCCTGTATTTCTGAGCAGAATATTTTTTTCACTGCAATGCACCAACCTGAAATAATTGTCTGTACCCTCCTTAATACCCCTGATGCCAACAAAACTTCTAAGGGTTCATTGTCTTTGCTGATGAAAAAATCTGTTTGTTTACTTACACGGTGGATTAAAGTGGGTGATGTTGTCATATCAAGCTAACAGCTGTGCTTCTCTCTCCAAGGTTCTATGAGAATATCCCGTGCTTCTGGTCCATCCCAGCCTTTAGCCTAATATGTTACTGACAGTCACTGTGTGTGTGAATTTATGCAAACAACACAGGTTCCATTTCAGCAGTGATACAGATTTCACTCAGTTGCCCATGTCTTAGGGTAGCAGCTTATGAAACAATCAGTGTTCCACCTTTAAACCATTACTGTGCATGAGTCAACACCTATAGCTTCACTGGGAATCATCATGGTGTAACTTAAGAAGATAAAACTCTCTCAGTTGGCACACACAGCATTGCTTCAGGAACCTGGCTAGCATAGCTACATGGATGGGAGGTCTTTGAATCTCTAATAATGTTTTGCAGCCAGACAGCTTTGGTTTGCTCTTTGCTGATTGATACTTCACCAATTTATCCCATTTTTTGTGACTGTTCAGGTCAGGCAGAGTGGTTAGGCCACTTCAAAGCACAGCAGAGATCCTGCCAACAACTGCAGCTGCAAGGCTCTTTGTTTTAGCAGGTCTTATGTTCAGTTTCCACCAGTGTTAAATAAAGGATTTTTAGCACGACGCAATCTTACTTAAGGAATATGAAAGTTATTTTGCAGCACATTATATTTAAAGCAACAAATAAAGAAATATGGGAAACACGGAGACTTGTTCAGTCTCCAGAATTTCATCTCACCTCTGTGTCATTGCTAGGTGTAAATAATCAAAAATACACTTAAGCCTGCCAAAAATTATAAACCAAGCAATAATGTGCCGTCTTCTTTTTTCTCTAATAATGAAACTACTATTTTTTTCTGAGATGTTTTCCAGAGAAATGGCATACACTACTCCAAGGTCCTTATATGCACTCTGGAGAAAGCCTTTGCTCTTGGCTGGTTGTGTTGTTAACAGTAAACTCAGGGATGATATTCTGCCTGGAAGGATGAGGACCAAAAGATGAAGGCTCCGTGTATAAAATCAGTAAGCCTTTAATATCAAAAAATAGGAGAGCAGTCATGAGAGCAATGGTTTCTTGTTTTAAAATACTGAAATGTTTGTGGTTTTTATGGGAGTTTCCAGGTAGTAAGTAGGCTAAGACAGAGATAAAATATGCCCAGCAGAATATAGGCTCACAATCTGAAGAAAAACACTCGAGAGGAAAAAACAGGTCCAGCAATATTTTTATGGTGCAGTTTTTCACCATGTGGCTGATTAAACACCACCACAAGTTTTCCAGAGGTTGTACAGTCCTTGGAGATACCCAAACCCAACTGGACATGGCTCTGAGCAACCCCATCTAGCTGGACCTGCTCTAGGCAGGAGTTTGACTACATATCTCTTCCAAGAGATCTTTACAGAGTTGATCCTAGAACCACTTGTACCATTAGGACAGCCTCCCCCCACACACATCTGCTGTTCCATCTCTTTGGGTAGAATTCATTCCAAGTCATGAGACATCTAGCCCCAGCAATGACTTTGGTTCTTTCATCAGTCAGTGCCAAGAAACAGTATTTCCAGAAGAGATTCAGTACACCTTTGTTATCTTCTGCTTTCGGATGGGATACATCTGGATATGCCTGTTTCATTCCACTGAGTTTATCAGAGATCCAAACAAGTAGCTCAGGTGAATCACAGAATTTTGGACATCTCCACTTGGTGAAACAAATTCCACCCTAGCAGGGCAAATACCAGCAGCACATGGTTCATGGACCTCTTCAAAACATTTTTCCATGTTGCTGTCATCTTGCAGGAAATACTTTTAATTTAAATGGAGAAATAAAGGAGCCGTTACAGGACTCATTTGCAAAATCTTCAGCTTGTTTCAGGGAAGGAGCAAGAACTACTGTCGATATCTGATCATGATGGTTGTGCCACCTGCTTTTGTTCCAGTAGAAGGAAAGCCAGGAATTGCAGCTGTTATCACCTGGAATACCCACCCAAACCAAACCAAACAAATAATGACATTATTTGCCCTGTGACTCTGTAGGGCAGATTGAAGAGAAATGTCAGACCATTTTGGAAGTGCTCTGGTCTGACCCGATATGCAACTTCTGAAGCTCAAATCATTTGTCTGCAACTGAACACAGTGACAATATTTCCATATTATTTTGAAGCATTATCTTACTCTGATTAACAGGATACCTTTTGTGATGTAACATGGGTTTTGCTTGTGATAACCAAAATGAAAAACATACAGATGTCAAAATCCCTTCATTAAGCAGTTCAGCCTTTCTAATACCTCTTTTCTTTTATTTTTTTCCTCCAGAAAAGGGATTTATAAATATAACTGACTCTAAAGAAGATTTTGAAATTGGTGAGGAAGAGTTTTGCTTTGAAGTTAACTTTACAGCATATCCTCCAGTTAGATGCATGTGGCTATTTTCCCAAAAAGCATTTCCATGTAAACAAAGTTACAGTGTGGATGGACACAGGTATTTGAATATTTTGTAATAATTTAATATAATAATGTTTCCTCTTTATATCTCATTTGGATGGTTTACTGTCCATGTTTTGTACTCTCTTTCTGTTTTGAAAATATGGATGGGCCACATGGTGAGACTGGCTTAACAAAAGGCACTCAAACATAATTTTGGCTTTCAACAACAGTTCACGCAGATAACTTGTGGAGTCACTTTATTCTCTGTATATAATAAACCCTTTGGTAAGTTATGTATCTAGCAACCTTTAGTTTATATACATTTTGCCATTCCCTTTCCCTCTAACATAATTTCTGAGTCACAGATCTGTTGCAGTTTTCACACTGGATCACAAGTTCTGCATGTTCCCATTTTGTCATCCTGTTGTTGATGATGTTCCCGGTGTCTTTCAAACAGCTCAAACCAGGTCCAGGGCCCTGTGGTTCCCAGGCCTCTGCTAGGTCTGCTGGGCTGTGCCTGTGTCACAGAAACATGCCGTTCTGCTCGTTACCCAGGTCATGGATTCTTCCACTGCTGCAGCAAAACATGTTTTCAATAAACCTGTTAGTTATCTACCTTTTCTGTTATTTCCTACAATGGACTTCTGGCATAAATCCTGCGCAAGGCTAATGTTTTCTCCATCCCCTAGGCTTTCTAATTTCTTGATAACACTATCTAGTTTCCTTCAGGGTTTCTTTCAGGGTAGTCCCATGGCTTTGAAGGTAACAGCTCTTACCTCAATGAAAGTAAAGCCAAGCTGCTCTTTTCAAGTTTTTACATTAAAGGTGAGCAGGACGTAGGCAGGAGCTAATGCAGCTGCTCTGATTTCTTCTCATATTCTTAAAACCTCTGTTATCATCTGCATAGAGCCGCGTCAAAGCCTTGATTACACTTTTTATGATTTCTTTGCATTGGTACCTTTGATTTTATCAATGAGGTTGTCAAGTTATCTTTGCGGTAGACTGGTCTTTTCATCTGCATCAGATGGTGTATTGGGGTCAGACCTCAGTGAAGTTCAGAGAAAGCTCAGTTCAGGTTAGCAAATTGTCATCTCCTGGCAATGGCCACAGGAACTCTGTCCCTGCTGATAAAGTGAGGGCCGTCAGCAAACTTTGATAGCACTGGGTGGGTGTTGGTGACTAATCTGCAATGCCTGACATGAGCTTGGCAGAACTGTGCTTTGTGACAAGACTGATTTTGGAAATGAGGTCTCAGGGGACAGCCATGAGCGTGTGCTCATCCTTGTCCAATAGGTACCTCCCTCCAGCTGATAACACGGAGTTGATTCGTTTTGCAGGTGATACGGACCTCTCCTCACTGCTTGTAGCAGCACTACTCAGTTTTGCTTGGATGATTGACAGCTGGTGTAAATTCAATCCAGATAAGAATTAGGTGCTACAGACTGTGCCAACAATAATAATACTGAGAACTCTCGAAATAGTTTAGGCAGCTGTCATTAGTCAGTAAGGTGCAACGGCTGGCCTGGGATTTATGAGTCACTTCAGAGCCTTCGCAGCACAGAAGCAGCAGTTGCTGTGTGCTGATCACCACCTGCCGGATGGGGGAAAGGCCAGCTTGTGTCCCTGGAGCCGTGTGTCCGGGCTGCCTCGGCCACAGCGACGGCCACAGCCACCAAGCATTGCTGGGGCGTGGCCCGGCGGCAGCTTCAAACTGGTAACTCGGCCATTTGTCTGACTGTGCTGTTGGACAAATAGGATTTTTTTAATGTTTATTTCGGGTAGTTATGCTTTGCATTTATTTGTCATCCTGTTTATTTTCATCCTCTTTATTTTATGGAAAAAATAAAGTAGGGGGAAAAGTCCTTGGATTTGCTGGTTATTTCATCTGACAAGTACATTCCTTTGTACAAACATCCCCCACAACTATCCAATTTTGGTTGAAAACAAGCACTGGATAGACATTTCTCACATGAGGAAAAAGAGTAGGGGTACATATTTCATTCAGTTTGAAGTGCCCAGAAGCAGCAAGGGGTAGGGAGGCCAGGAGATTCTGCCTGCAAGCTGTAGCACTGCAGATTTCAACATGATTTTAAAGCAGAAAGTTTCTCAAAGCAACACAAAAGAGGTCACCACATATCTAAACACGTTGTGAGTCTCCTTTTGCATGTTCTAGTCGATTTCTGTGTAATCCTGTCTCCCAGCACTTCTACTTTGTTCCTTTCATATCCTTTTTCATTTCCTGTTTTTATTTTTTTAATTTCTACCAGTTTCTTGTAAAATTATTCCTTCAGATTAAAGATCATATTAAATTTTATTAATTAACTCTGTCCTTTTCTTTAGCTTTTCATTTCAAAACCCAGCAATTCATCTCTCCTGTCACTACACTTACAGTATATTTTCAGACATTCCTTCAGAATTTCCATTTTCTATTTGCTTTTGTGGGCTCTCTGTTTAAGCACACTGTTGATTCTCACTTCCCCCCTAATAGCTAGTGAGTTTTCATAAACACAATGTGCTGTGTTAAATTTATAATACTTAGCTCACATACCCTTATATTTTCAGGTATCGAAGATACTGATTTAAAATTTTTTCTGATTATTTCATTCGGATATAATCCTTCCAACCTGGGATTTCTAAAGCAACTAATTATTTTTTGTTTGGCCCTTTTTTTCCCTGTCTTCAGTATCTATTTTGAGGCAGCTTAAAAGGGTTCTGACTTCAAAAAATCCATGAGTTTGGAGACATTGTTAAGGCCTTTTCAGATGAAGACATTCAAAAGTCAATAACCATATGGAAGTGTGGTCTTAGTCAAAAGGCAAAATCGCCAGTGGCTTCAAGGGGAGTTTTCTTGGTTTAGAATTTCAAGGTGATACTTAGTTCGTTTGTATGCATCTTGCTTAAGGAGAGATATCCCAATTTTAGTTCTCTAGACTGATCTCATTACTGCTTTCTCCTACTTTGCATATTGCTGATATAGGCTGTCTGAGTTTTTTTTGTTTCTTCTGTCTTCAGTTCTCTGATGTTCCTGCTTGCCTTTATCACTAAACAGAGTTGGGCACCTACAGCATGGTTACCATTGAGTTGTCAGCAAAAACATCTATTCCCAAAATGTCAGCAATTAAACCTAAGAGAGACTTTCTTGACATACTCTTCTGATGTTGGTGAACTGCATGATCTGCTATTCAAAACTGACAATTGTCCTGACAACAATAACCTAGTTGAAAGCACAGAAATAGGATACCACCACTGTAAAATGGCATATTCCCTTCTCCTTGCCTCATCCCATGTCACATAAACCAGAGACTCAACAGGACAGTCATGCATGAATCTTTAAGTCTCTGCAGCTCTCTCTTGTTAGTTTCTGCCCAGCGACTTGTTAGCCCCCTCCTCACCATCTCCACTGTCACAAGCTGTCTCCTGCATGGTTTGGGTCTTGGTTTTCTGCCATCCACTGGCTCAAAGGCCATAGGCATTAGCAGAAGGCTGGTCTTCCTCCTGCAGAACTACCTTGATGGTTGGTGTTTGATCTCATTGATAATGGACTTATGATGATGATCTCATTCCTGAGTTTATGTGAGAACTTTCCATTTGGAGATGCTTGTCTCTTGTGTTTCTCCTTGTTGTTGTTGTTTTCTAATACAATTTATCACATCAGCTAGAAACTTCCATCAAAGTTCCTTGGAGAGTAGAAAGTTTGGTCTTTGCTAGTCTTAGCGTCTGTGCCTGGATGTGTTACATGCCTTGTCTTCCAATGGATTGGTAACAAAATCACAGCTTGACAGCCTGCATGCACTCCAGGAACTGTGAGAGAAAATGCAGAATGGAATCAATACTGCAGAAAAAAATATCCTCTCACCAGTACAGTTAGATTCTGGGATTTACATTCTCTAAGCAAAAATAATTTCCTTTGTGTTCTTCATTAGAAGATGCAGAATTGTTTCAAACCTATGTATGAGTCTTGACTGCATTTGAAATATTTTTCAAGTCAATATTTTGTCCTTTCCCCTTTTTTTCACTTTGTTCCACAGCATTTCATCAAAGTTCTGCAACCATCAGCACCAGTCCGGGATATACGTTTTTTATGCTGAAAATGATGATGCAGTTGTAACAAAAAAATTCACTCTGTATGTGAGAAGTAAGTGAGAAAACTATCACTGTGAAGATTTGGCAAAGTCTGGGATTTTGTTGCTGGTATAAACGGAGCTATTATGGTTTTTTTTTCATTGGTATTCCCTATTTCATTTACATAGATTTATTGTTAAAAATGGAGGATCACAAGGCAAAAATGTACATGAGATATAGAGGGTGAAGAAACCCCTATCCCCATTAGGAATTAGCTTTCTATGACATGTTTAACATAAAATTTTTTCCTAATGGCGTTTGTGAGTTAAAGTAGTTAGTGTGGAAACCCTCTGGTGTGTAACTTGTAGGTTTGGTCTGCAGTGCCTCGCACACTCCTGCCCACAATTCACACACACGCACAGTCTTGAACAATGCTCTCAGCTATCTCAGTTCTGCAGCATCTCTCCCTTGGTCCAGGTCTGGGGGCTTTATTTGTGATATATTATTATACAGAGATCTGTGTGCATTTCATACAGTTGGACACCCAGAACCGCAGTGCCAGGGCAGTCCTAGGGCCAGCTGCTTAGTCCAAGTCAGAAAAGCAGAAGTCAAGACTTCTAATTCTGGCTCTGACATTGTTTTGATCTGGCTGTGCCCATACAGAGAAGTGGCTGCTGCCCTTGCCTTGCCACACTGCCATCCACAAAACCGAGGAAGGAGGAGGACTGTGAGCTGCACCCAGCTCTTACAGTGACATGCGGTTTTATTTTTTGAAAACAAAAGCAGACCTTGGTCTCAGCAGATGTAGCATTCCCATGTAGGTGTACAGGGTTTTGTCACTTGAAGTGCTGACAGAAATTGTCTTAGAGAATCATGGCACTGATTAGGTTGAAAAAGATCTTTAAGATCATAGAGTCCAACCATTAACCCAGCACTCCCGAGAACACCACTAAGACATGTCCTTAAGCCTTGTGTTGTCTCATTGAAGGAAAGCCTGAAATAAGGATGCAGCTGTTGTTCAAGCAGATCTCCTGTGTTGCTGAAGGTTACCCTGCCTCATCCTGGGTTTGGAGGAACTGTCATGAACTGAACTCATCCAAGTAAATAACTTTCTTTCTTTTTATTCATTGCAAAGACTATCTGAGCTGTCCTTGATTAAATGAAGACCAGCCTGTAACAAACTAAATGTAAAATGCACACTCAGCTGTTTTCCCTTCTCCAGGGGAACCAGATCATCAAAATTAGGGAAAGTTTTCTTTTTTTTTTTAATGCCATCAAATGAAGTCTATAAAGATGTGTATCTCAGGCTCTTTACACCAAAATAGACCCCACTGGGTTTATATCAACAGTTAGGTGGTTACAAAATCCAACCTAAGTTTTTCTCTTAGCCTATCAAAGTTACAGGGATGCAGGGAATGCATTGGTTAATACAGGCTTGATTAATTGGTTAAGCTTTGGTTAAAAGGCCTGCTGTGGTGACCTGTTACCAAAGCCACTAAAGTCAGTGAGAGTGTTTCCAGCAAAGTTAGTGAGAGTATTTCCAGTAAAGTTAGTAAGAGTGTCTCTATTTCCTCTATTTATTTAGGGCAATGAGTCAGGCTCTAAAATTTAAAAAAATACTGAAACAGCTTTGACCTGATTTGTGAACTCTGCAGTTTTTATTTAGGGATGCCAAAAAACTATTAATCCCATGGTGCAGAAGAATACTAGGTCAAATTTTCCTTTGTAAGATTGTGGATAAACTCTTAAGTATTTATTTTAGCTGGACATAAAAAAAAAATACCTAGACAATTTTCTTATCCATTCCTCTGAAAAGGCTTCCTTACATCAGTCTGTTTGTGCAGAAATGGAAGAGGAAATAAACCATCCAGCTAGTGTGTTTAAAATACTCCTTAAATCATCTTTCTGGAAAGAAAATGCTGTGACATGTCCGTTCTTAGGAATTTCCAAATGTGGAAGCTAGTACTATGAGTAGAGATGAATAAATTTTGTTTATTTCTTATCTCCTCATTTATTTATGTGGAGAGTAAATTAGGCAGTAAGTTGATGAATGATAGAAAAGCTAAAAGTCAAAATTATCTATGTGGACCCTCTTTCCCTTGAGTATAAGGTTCCCTGTTTCTTCGTATCAGGTCTTAAATAAGTCATTAATGCTCTCCATCTGGGTGGATGGAGGCTCTCTGTCTCGAGTGACAGAAACTTCATGGTTGAAATGACATACCTTCAGGGAAAGGAGTTAGAACTTTGTGGGTTCATACTGCATTTATAGTTTTAGCAGTGGCTCATTTGGAGCTGCTCAGTGGTTCGAATGTTTGAGGCAAATATGAAACCGGTGGGAATAGATGAGATACAGGGGGAAGTTGTTTCAGTTGTGAAGTTGGTGGAGCTTCCAGAGTTCAGGGGGTGCAAGTACCCCGCCAAGGCAGTGGTGGAGAGTGGGAGCGAGCCCAGTGTAGGAGGTAGCTCAGTCCCTGCTGACCCTGCCATGTCCATCACCAAAAATGAGACTGATGAGTGACCTGAAGTCTCACTCTATTGCTGACAAAACCCAAACCCCTTCCCTTCTTCCCTTCTAACACAGACATAAGACGTGTTTTGAAACTTCCCACCTTCTCCCCTGGAAAATGTCACTGTGAGCTAAAAATCAAGACTGGCTTGCTTCCTTTTTCAGCTGCACAGAAGAAATCACAGAGGGGATTCAGAACTTCTTGCCAGAGAGGAGATCCCTGGGGTCATGGATTTCAAGCAGCACTTTACATGTAAAGGAGACAGCAAAAACCTTCTCAGTGGAGTGCTGTGCAAACAATTCCGCTGGTTCAGCCTGTGAAAAGAGCTTCATCAACCTGTCAGGTACCACAAGCCAGTGTTTTAGCATAGGTTTTCACAATTAAAGCTGGCATGGTAGAACCTACAATACTTTTTAATCTGGCTAAATGTCTGACCATGCAGTGGCACTGCAGTTAAAACATGAGCTCTGTATGTACACAGAGTCAGAAATGGTGGGTGAATGGGACACACAATTCTCTTCTCTAGGTCCAAAGCAGAGGCCTCCCTCGTTGAAATAAGCAGAAACTTAAACAAATAGAAAGGGCATGATGGAGTCATGGCAATGTTGGGGGCTCATTTTTTGTTTTACCTTAGTCATCCCTGCATGAATTCTGGAAGCACCATCTTTGGGAAGAGCTAAAGGCACTTTGGTAGCTGGTGGCAAGTGCTATCTCTTGCTGCTTTCCTGTAGGACCCTGTGATGCTTCCAGAAATGCCCATGGGATCTCTCCTCACCCCATGGAGGTCATTGCACACCCAAGCAAGATCATGGCTGAGCCAACAGACCCACTGAAGGGTCAATCCCTGTCTGGAAAGCAGGAGTACTAGGAAAGAGATCTTCTTAAACTGCTGTAGGCAGGTGACAGAAGGTTAAGTCCTGGTCAGGAAGTCTCTCTTCTTGTCGAGGGTATGACAGATTATTTCTGTCTTGAACCAGAAAGTCAATATGATTATTTGCATTTTGTACTTGTAACACCGTATGTATTCCATAGAGCAAAATATTTCAGTTAGAGGGAACATGCTGTGGCAGCAGGAGCCATTTTCAAACACCCAGGTATTTGCAGTACAGGGATTTCTTCTGTTATGCATGGACAAGCAGTTTGGTGCTTTTGACTACAGCTGACAGAAGCTGTGACCACTGTCAGGGTTTGAGCATTCATGTTGAAATTACAATAGAAAGTAATCATAACACTTATGCTTTTAGAAACAACCAAAATATGAGGGAAGTTCTCATGTTTGCACCCTCACCTACCAACCAGTACCTTATTCCTGTTTATGCTCACAATGTTCAATCCAAGGATCACACCAACACCTCCATGCACTTAGACTTGTTAATGGGTGTAGCTCTTTTTTTAAAAAAATGAAAACAGATGTCAGAATTACCCAGAACTGAATGCCTCCTGCCCATCGTGCTTTGCATATGGCTGCATCTCACTCCCCATGCAGAGGAGGCTCGGGTGTGAGAGGGCTGCAAACGGCCAGAACTGGCTGTGGGTTCTCCTTGCATTTTCAGCTGTACACACAAACTCTGTTTCAGTGGGTAGTAATATGTGTCTTTTAAAGTTGCAGGAGCTGTTTCTTCCCCCCTGGACAATGCTGCATTCTATGTCCCTGTTGGATTTTTTCTCCTCTTGATCGCTTTTGTGTTTGTATTCATTTTTCTTAAATACAAAAAGGTAAAAGCAAACATAGATACCTGACCATCCTTCTTTTGTTCCTTCCAGGCTATTTCTTCTCTAACATTTATTTATTGTGGTTTTTTTCTTCCAAAGCAATTCAAATATGAAAGCCAGTGGCGAATGATACAGATGATAGGGCCATCAGACAACGAATACATCTACATTGACTTCAGAGAATTCGAGTATGATGTAAAGTGGGAGTTTCCCAGGGAAAATCTGGAATTTGGTGAGCAATCCATAAGGTAAATCCCAATACTGCAGCAGTAGTCTGTGCTGTACCAGCAGCAAATAATACTGGCATTTTCTTTCTTGTAGGACAGGTCCTTGGTTCTGGGGCCTTTGGGAAAGTGGTGAATGCAATAGCTTATGGAATTAACAATGCAGGAGATTCAGTCCAGGTTGCAGTCAAAATGTTAAAAGGTATGATAAACTCTGGTGACTTCCACAAGAAGTGATGTATTCTAGTACCTCCAAAGCAGAAGAGGCGTTGGAAATTCCCCTTGTGTACAAACTTCCAGCAGTTACCCCTCACAAAGGCTTGGCTTCAAAGTCGTTTCAGAGTGCTTTCAAAACCCTGTTTCGGTTTGGAAAGGTATTTGCCTTCATCCCGCAGCACGTTGCATTTTGTCCTACACACTACAGAAGGTCTGTGTTGTGTGGGGTAGTATGAGCCTCTAAAGAGGAGAAATGCAAATCCCCGGTGCAGGTTAGCCTACTGGATGTATTGGTGACTATGACCTTTGGTGTAAGGTCCCTTCTTCTTGTAGTGCTGTCCAGCTGTGGCATGCCCTTTGCCTGCTGTGTCTGAGCTAGCTTGTTTCCAAAACTTCCAGCACAATTTCCTGTGGTCTTTTTTCTTGATGATGATACAAAGCAGTTTCTTTCCATGCCTCCTTATGAATAAGGCTACTAAACCTCGAACACTCCTTTCTGCTATGGTCTAGCCTGTGTCCAAGACATCTTGACTCCTCATAGAAGCAGTGTCCAGGAGCAAGGCTCCCTGGCAGCAAGCAGAGGAGGGCTGCCTCACTGTGTCCCAGCTAACCAGAACGCTGTTCACAGAGTGTTGGAATAGTTTACACTGGGAAAGATCTCTGGGATCACTGAGTCCAACTGTTAACCATCACTGTCACGTCTACCACTAAACCGTGTCTCTCAGTGACACATCTGGGTGTTTTTTGAATACATTTGGGGATGGTGACTCAGCCACTTCCCTGGGCAGCCTGTGCCAGTGCTTGACAACCCTTTCAGTGAAGACATTTTTCTGAATATCTGATCTAATCCTCCCCTGGCACAAACTGAAGTTGTCTCCTCTCATCCTTTGACTTGTTACTTGGGGAAAGAGACCCATATCCACCTCACCCACCTTTTGATACATATTGGAATGAGCTTCACACTGATACCAGCACCCTGCCCACCTGTGTGCCCACACAGCCCCTTCCTGCCAGCACTGCCATTCAGGTTTTCATCCCTCATTTGCACATATGCATCAGTTTTATGCTTCCTTGGTCTGCTCCTTTGTGGTTGTCTTTGTAGAAGCTCAGCTCGATCATTTTGGTTCACGTACCCAATTCACTGAAATCATGAGCACCAAATGCTTGCTGAAAAACAAGACTAAAGGTATTACTGAAACATGGGGTGGCCTTCTCAGCTATTGGATTGCAACTGGTTGTGTGCCATATGGCTGCCATTTTTTTCTCTTAACATTTCTCTGCAACAGGCTTGACTGCCATTTTTTCTGTGCTCGGGAACACTTTTATATATTGCTGTCATCCCATGCCAGCCCAAGAATGACAAATGTTGACATTTAATGACTGCTTTCTCAAGCTTTCAAATTATCCACACTCACACAAAAATTTAGTCTCCACCTTTGACTGAATCTTTTTATACTTTGGAAAGGTTTTTTTAGGATGTACTGTCAGTCCACTGAATTTGAAATGAAGATTTGTGTGTGACAAAGCATCACAACCATTTAAATTTTCATTTCTTTGCTGGAGATTTCCATATCTATGTTATTGCTTTTACAGAAAAACCTGATGCTTCAGAAAAAGATGCTCTAATGTCTGAGCTGAAAATGATGACTCACATTGGAAGCCATGAAAATATTGTGAACCTACTAGGAGCTTGTACTGTGTCAGGTAACTTGAAATTGTGGAAAGGTATCAATTAAAACCTCCAGAATAAGGAGGACTAATTTTGCTGTTTGTTCTGTGCCGGCCCAAAAATTGATGAAGATGAACTGAAAGCAAATTTAAAGCCATGCATGTGTACAGAAAAGGGTCCTTTCTGATTGTACTGGCAGGAAGTGATACAACAGTCCTTCTATAGAAGAGGATTTCCTGTTACAATGGTGATGGCACTGGTTTGAGCCAGTTTATTAAGTGAAAAGGAAAAACTTATCTGGTGTCAGGGACTTTTGTATATGCATGATTATGTTCACATAGGAAATTGTAATTTTATTTTTTATTCATGTGGCTCACCAAACACTGAAGTTGTAGAATGAATGGATAAAAATAGCTAAAACTTAGACAGGAAACAAAAGAAACTGAAAACTCACAGGGTCAGGAGGGACACAGAAAAAAAGAAATGAGAGAAGTAAATAATAGAATATTTACAAAATACAGGTTTTTTTCCAGCCTGCCCTACCTTGCTTGACAGTGACCTTCTGACAGAAATGTCCACAGATTCATAGTCAGTCTTTCTGGGCCAGAAGTGGTGGTGCCAGTGTGAGGCTTTGCAGGGTGATGTGTGACCCCTCTCAGCTCCTGCTGGCTAGTCATGGCTTTTATCCAAGCCTGCCTGAGTTAGGAATTTGATGTATTTTTCCTTTCTTGAGAAAGTGGCCTGACCAGTGCTCTACTCAGACACCTCCCCTTGCAAGGTGTATCCCTCATATAGGTCCTCTCAGCAAGTACTCTTGTGTTTCAGGTGGTCTTCTTGGGGAAAAAAAAAAGGATATTTTCAGAGCATGAAGGTAGCACAGACAAACGGAAGAATGCAAGCCAAAGGATAAAAATTCACGCCATCCAGATAATTAGCAGGGGCATCTTTATAGCCTGTACTGTCCTCCCCATTGCCATTGGAATGGGGAAGGATTTTTCTGTTTCTATAGGGATTTTCAATGCAGTTTGAGAGATGCACCACAAGGAAGAAGCTACACAGACTTTCCAAGGGACGTTACAGTCAGTAAACAAATTCTCATTACCTGCCCATCAGTACAGCTTATTTACCTGGGAATGGAAGATGCTTGGGATGTTTTAATACAGATTAATCCTGAGGGAAAATGAAGCAGCATTAGGACTTTAATGGGAAGGGTGCTATAAATAGAAGCAGGCATTTACATTTCCAACTATTTCAGGACCAATCTACTTGATATTTGAATACTGTTGCTATGGTGACCTTCTGAACTACTTAAGGAGCAAGAGAGAAAAGTTTCACTGGACACTGACAGATATTTTTAAACAGCAAAACTTCAGCTTTTACTACAATATCCATCAGGACCAAAACTCTAGGTAAAGCATTTAGTAACAGTTTGATACTTTTTAAAACTGCTGTTGCTTTTTAAGCTGCATTGTCATCTGTGCTGTACACTGGTGAAATTATTGAGTTCTTGAGAATGTGCCTTCACATACTTCAGTAAGCAATGCCTTGGGAGGAACTGAGATTTGATTCTCCTTATGCAGACTGCAGAAGACAAACAATCTCTTGTTTCTCCTTCCAGTTTTGAGAAGACTCATGTCTGTGTTCAGATTTTTAGTAGTGGTAACTGTTCATGTTTTTCACTGCAAAAGAGTCTATGTGTAGAAGATTATGTGATACACTGTGTGAAACCTTTGAAAATGTGTCGCCTGCTCCAGGGTTGGGACTCACTTGATGTATGGTGTGAACACAACTCTAAGCAGAGAGGATGAATCTGAGATCATGCAAAGCAGTCAAAACATAAATGTGACACCTGGAGCAAATGGAACTGTGCTGTTTTCTGAGGAAGGTAAGAGATTAATTGATTATATCTTCAGTAATTCTGTTATTATTGCATTTATTGTATTATTGATCTAACTAGACTAGATTCTGTGACAAAAGCGGCCTCTTTCTATCATACGTCTCTCTTCAATCCTAGGAGGAATTTTTGTTAGGAAAGATTAAACTACACTTAAGGCCAGAGGCTTATGTTTCTGCTCGTGCTGTACACAGTATATGAATATGAAAACACTACTTTATTTTGTGTCTGAGTGAAGGACAAAAAAGATGGATGCTCTTTGTGATGTTGCTCTTGGTAGGATCATGTGAAAATGCTTACAACAGTCAGTGGAATTAATAAGAGAGTGTGGAAGTCCATAGAAAACTCATACACTTGATTATTTTTTACAGATAAAATTAAAGATGCAAGAACACAGGTGGATGAAGAAGAGGATTTTAATGTGCTCATTTTTGAAGACCTTCTGTGCTTCTCTTATCAAGTTGCCAAAGGAATGGAATTTCTTGAGTCCAAATCGGTATGGCGAAGGGTAGCAAATTTTTCAGATAGAAAAGACACTAAAAATAGGTCAGTTTATGAAAGACAGGCTGAAGAACAGAGCCACTCAGTGGCAAGCTTGAACTATACCTCCTTCCCTGGCTGAACAGCAAAGACTGAGTTGCAGTTTTAGGCAGCACCCTGAGTAAGAAGCAGTTGCATGGCACACTTGTGCCTGCTCTGGCCCTGCCTCCTTGCCACCAGCAACCAGGGAGTGTCCAGCTTGGCCATTCACCAAACTGTTTAAGTGGAAGGAGGTGCCAGCTCGGAGAGCAGGGAATTGTCCACCTCTGATACCAAATGCTGCGGAGTGTTAACCCTTCCTTTCCTTCTCAGTGCATTCACAGAGACCTTGCTGCCCGAAACATTCTGGTGACCCGTGGGAAAGTGGTGAAAATATGTGACTTTGGCCTTGCCAGAGATATAATGAATGACTCCGACTACATTGTCAGGGGCAATGTAAGTTCATGGGTGCTCTCTGGTTTTCATACCATCGTAAGAATTATAAGGAACTAAGAAGGAAAAGTTTCAAATTTTTTAATTCCTTGTTAGCTTTGTGCATATCTGTACAGGCAATGCAGAAATCTCACTTTTCCCTGCCCTTGGCAAATGCAAATTCTTAGCTCGTAATTAAACTAATCAAGCTGGCACTGTAAATGAGATGGTACCCATGCCCTTTCTAAAGCACACTGAAATCCATCGATGGAAGCACTGGGAGTTGGTTACTGTTGTGGGCAAAAACAGTGTAGAACAACAGCATGTGTGTGGGGGTGTGCCAGATCCTCTGGCTTGGTGAAGAAGTACAGTGTGGACATCTCCATCTGGGCCTGTCTACGCTGGAAGTCAGAGGAAGGAAGGTGACTCTTCCAGGCCTGAGCTCATCTCTCCCTTAAATAGTGATCTGAAACGGATGAGACGAATTGGCTCTTTAGAAGTGTCTGTTTCTGTCTGTAATGGGAATGTCCAGGCACTGCAGGCAGAGACACAGCTTTTCCCACAGCAAACATGAATCGATCATGCTGGCAGTGAGAACCACAGTGAGGCACCTAGAAAGCCTTGGTCACAGCATGACCGGGCCTCCTTCCCTCTGTCTGCACAGGCTCGGTTGCCAGTCAAGTGGATGGCTCCCGAGAGCATATTCGAGAGGACGTACACCACGAAGAGCGATGTCTGGTCCTATGGAATACTGCTATGGGAAATATTCTCTTTGGGTATGTTTTGCAGTGGGACAAAAGAGTGGTGTTTGGTTTTGGCAGCTTCTGAACTAACGTATATTCTCCAACAATTTCCACAGGTGTAAATCCTTACCCTGGTATTCAGGTTGACACAAATTTCTACAAATTAATACAAAGTGGATTTAAAATGGACCAACCGTATTATGCTACAAAAGATGTGTAAGTGTATTTCCAAGTGATGCACAGCATGAGAATTTTTACTTACTAGGTCACTGTTTGAATGAGCTTTTATTTATTGTACACTGTATCTTACCCAAAATTAGTTGCAAAACGTGAGAGCTTCCTCTAAATCTAACGAATGTTGCCTGGTCCTGCATGTTTTGTTCTAAAACAGCAGTGATTAACACTTAAGTTTATGTGTGTATGACAGGACTAATTTATTATATTTATTTAATTGTGCCTTCTTTCCCCAGGAAACTTCTTGCTCTCAGGCCACAGATTTCCCCCCCTTTTTTTTCTTTTGCTTTTTCTCTTTTTTCCTTTCTTTACCTGTTTTTGTTTTTGTTTTTGTTTTCCTAAAAGCTATGTTTTCCCATATGACTAAATTTTTGGTGGTTTTTTTCCTAACCTTTATTTCTTAAATGAGCTTTACCAGGTTTGTTTCAGTTCCAGGTGGCTAGGGCTCCTCTAAGATAAAAACCCTTCTCAGGGTGAGTTGGGGGGAAAGCTAATTCTGTGCTCTCAGCACGTTATTTTCAGCCTGTGCCTCTGTGCCTGGGTGGATTCTGGATAGAGGTAGGCCCCAGGGAACAAGAGAAGAGAAGGTGACAGACAACAGTGAGATCTGGAACAGGGAGGAAAGGGAAGGACTTTGGGTTGGCCGAGCTCTTCTGGCAGGCATTTCATAGATGTTCTAGGGACACAGCGCCTTGCTATGACTCTGCACTGTTCTTATCATCTCCACACAGAGACTGTAATGGCATTAAAGGTACAGGTAAATCTGACAGATTGACTTGTGAAAGATTGATGGAGGAGGGGGTAAATATCAGGGAGCCTATTGTCCCAGTAACTTTGCAAGGGACTTTAGCAGTCAGGCACTGCACTGGTGCCTGATGAAGTTGCAATGTCTCTAAGGTGGTGTTTAAATTCCAGAAAGATTTTTATGATGTCAAATTACATAAAAAGACTTGCTGTGGAAAGTGTACTTAAGACTACATAGTCCACAAGGAGCAGGTTTAGCCCCGAAGATAGACAGGAATTGTCTTCCTAACATTTTCTGTGTGGAAGCTGAAAAAAAACCTCATCATGCCCTTACATGGCAGCCAAGGTGAAATCCTGCCCCTGATACTACAAGGAGGATTTTAGTAAGGACTCTCTGATAAAGCCACTGTAAAGATCATTTCACCTTTTATCCTTATCTTTCTCCTTCTTTTCCTCTGATGCAACACTGTTATTCTAGCCTCTTTCTATAAAATCATTCTGGTCCCCACGATTCCCATTCAAGTTCTTCAACTCCATGTAGTCACTTACAGAGAATCCAAGAGCTAACATGTTTTCTGTGCCATGTCTTTGCTTCTGCAGCTATTGCATGATGCAGTCCTGCTGGGCTCTTGACTCCAGAAAAAGACCCTCTTTTTCCTACCTGGTTTCCTCTCTGGCCTGTCAGCTGGCTGAGGCAGAAGGAGCAGTAAGTAAACACAGTAAGATGAACATGTGGATAATGTTTGGGTTTGGGCTTGGGTTTTTGGGGGGTTTATATGTAGCTCTGCAGATCACGATGAGCTGAGGAATAGTCTCCTGCTTTCTATCGAAGTACACAACTGTATTGTGGATGCATTGCCATGGATCCATGTAAGAGCTTGGGGCATATTTTTCTGCCATCAGAAAGAATCCTGACCTTCCTGATGAGGATTTTCTTCCTCCCAATGCCTGCATTGGGACTCTGGAAAGCTGAAGTCTCTCAGCCTGCGCTGTGGGAATGGGCTTCCCTTGTGCAGCAGCCAATGCAGTCAGGTTTGGTGATGCTGGTAGCTGCCATGGGAGGGGAGCTGAGCATGGACCAGGGGCCAGGAGTTCTCATGAGGGATCACCATGCCATGTCCTCACAGACAGAATGCTGTATGTCATTCTCAAAGGTCAAAATAATAAAGATGATCTGAGGAAGTCCTGTTCCGTCCATATCAGATATTCATCTCCTCTCCAGGGAGGATAAACAATTCCTTTCCAAACTACCCATTCCTACCTGGGTATCCACTCTAGACTAGACACGTTATTTCCCAGTGCAGTGTCCTTGAGAACATCTTGGGATGTGAGGAGCTGTGAATGACTCTTGCCTTTGCAGCACTGTGCCTCTCTGAAGGCTGTTGGCCTGGCAGAAGCTGTGGAGTGTAGAGGCAAACGAATGAGCAGCTTCATAGCACTGTACCTAGGGAAAAAAACTTTGTTTGCAGTCCAGTGCTGTTCCTCAAACCAGCTCTTTTTAACATGGATAAGGAGGAGGTGGCCTGTACCTGACAAGTGCCTGCTTCATGGGGAGAAGAGCAGTTTTCCAAGTACAATAAATAATAACAGATGATATCTTTTATTTCCTCTTCCCAATTCTAGGTTTACCATAATACGAAGAAAAATGTTGCTACACACCATTCCAGCATTAAAACTAAACCACGTGTAAGCAGGGATGAGGAATCTTTGCTGCCCACAGTTGCGCTCCAGCATGAAGACTCTCAGGTTGAAAAATAATCTGGGTTGTGGATTTGGTCTCAGTATTGTCATAAACCCTGTGTAGGATAATTGTTTTATGTCAGCTCTAAGAAGAGAAATTGTTACCAGCTGCTGCATTGTTTGCATTTCTCGTGGGCCAGTCCGTATTAATGTGACTTTGAGAAGAAGGTGTAATTCATTTGTTTGAATTCAGCAAACACATCCATAGCAAGACAAGTTTTTTTACTGCCTCTCTACAACTGAATATCTCTTCTCCTGGTGCTGTGTAAATAGTGCCTAATCAACTTATTGAATTCATACTGTTCTTGCCACATTGCAACCAAACATGAGAAA
This sequence comes from Ifrita kowaldi, assembly GCA_013398055.1. Taxonomy (NCBI): domain Eukaryota; kingdom Metazoa; phylum Chordata; class Aves; order Passeriformes; family Cinclosomatidae; genus Ifrita; species Ifrita kowaldi. The sequence goes on from VZRS01014783.1 coordinate 963,510, forward strand.
ATTATTATTTTTTTTAATCTATGTTTAAAAGCATTGACTATGCAACTAAGGAGACCTGGTGTGGTTTCCACAAGTGCTATTCACATCTTCATCTCCAGAGGTCAGTGAGTGTTGGAAAAAACCCCATTGGAGTCACCAGCTTTAGATGTCCAAATGCTAAAGTTCCATCAGTCTTGTTTTACAAGGAGCTCTTAATTTGATTGTGTGTTACTGTCTTACCCTGGACATCTCGATGGCTGTGAGTAGCTGTTGAGTGTCCAGTTCAGGTGAGTTCATTTTATCAAGATTTAGTCACTAAGGTGGCCTCTACTCAGCCAGGCTACATTCTGCAACTGCTAATGAGAGATAGGCACTCACAGTGAGTGATTCCTTTCTACTAAAAGAAGCATCTAAAATAACCAGGAGGAGTGATATTTGGAGATAACCCTCTACCTCCCTGGTCTGGAAAATCCAGGAGGCAGTCTCCAGTTGGAAGTCTCACTTCAGCTGAGTTACAGCTAATTCCATTCATGGGGCTTTGTGCGTTATAATAGCAAATTTTAAAAAAAATAATGATTTTGAAGACATTGTCTTCTGTAGCAATTTAGGTGTGTACTATCATCACTCCAAATCCACAGAATTAGGCCTGGGTGTATGAACTCGGCTGCACTAAAATGAAAGTATGTCTTTTTAACTTTCTCATAGACACCCAGGACAATACCCAGAGGCTTGATGTGTTTTCAGTGTAGTTAAAAAGACAGCTATTTTCATTATGATGTTTAGGAACTTCTTAATGCAACTTTCATCATGACTAATAGGATGTATTTGTCTACATCATGGTGGATGAAGATGAGAATATGTTGGTTAATAGTTGTTTTTTTCTCTTTTACTTTTTACAAGGTGCTAACTTCAGTTAGGATTTTTCAGAGGCATATGTTATAAATTAATAAGTGTTTGGATAGAATATGCTATCACAGAAATTGAGCTGCTCTTGACTAACACTGTCTGAAAATAATGTTGTAATACAATGATTGTGATTTGTATATTTTTGTTAATGTTGTTAATAATTACTGATGGATCCTCAATTTTTTAATCAGATTCAAACTGCTGAAGAGCAATTTGGAGATATTTAGACAGAAATAAATTTTAACAGTGCATTCTCTGGAAAATGTATATTATTTTTAACATACCCATAACCGTTTGAAAGTGTTCATCTGCCAGATGTCACTGTTCAGCACTGTTAGCACACAGCCTGCAGTGGGCTGGACTGTGGGAGTTGAGTGTCTTGTGCAGACAGGAGTTTTCAGCCTTCAGTGTTAGAGGAACCTAATGCTGAACTGGTCACTTCCAAGCCTGGCTGGCCCTAGAAACCAAGCAGATGTGAACTTGGCTCAAACAGGAGCAGCTGGGAATCCCATGTACTTAAAAACATGCCAGGGATTTGTGTCACATGTTTTTCCACAAGATCTGAAAAGAACTGAACATAGATCATCTGGCCCCATCATCACTGCAGAGCTGAGACTTGGGAATACAAAGGCAAATAGAGAATCTTGGAGCAAGTAAAAGTTCTCATGATTCACACATGAAAAGCAGTTCAGGCAACACAGCACTCTGTGAGGAAGAGCAATCAGGAGAAAAACCCCCGTGTAAGGCCTGAATATGTGGGGAGTTGTGCATCTGCTTCTCCACATAGAAGAGAGAGATGGAACAAAGCTACAGGAGGTATTGAGGGGAAAATAATTTCTTTTAGGACATTTCCTTTCCAGGATGCTTCTGACACAACTTAGCAAAATGGTGGTCCATTCCTGAGGCTTATGCAGAGCCACAGACAGTGCTGTTTAGGGAACAGTTTCGTGATTCTTGAAGGGAGATGCCCACGTTTCTCTCATTAGGATCCAGACCCCTAATCTGTGCCTCCAGAAGCACGCTGTCAGGAGAAAGTGATGAATTCCCCCTGCAGTGAATGGAGAGAGCTAAGCTTGTTTGAAGACCTCCAGCAGAGATGCCTTTACTCTAAGGTGGATGCCTTAAGTTAGGCACAGACTGACAAAGATTCAGTGAACACTAATCCGGGAAGAAGAGCAATAGAAGGGATTTGAGGTCAATTAAAAGCGCTGAAGGGCAAAGGACACTGAGCTCTCCCTCGTAGCAGTAACAGAAATAAGAAGAAACATAATTTGACAGGCCAAGCTGAAAGACAGGATGGCGCTGGGGAATCTGCCCGAATTTTGTTTCCCCCCTGCCTGCAAGAGCACACCTCGGAGCCGGCAGCCCTGTCCCGAGGAGCTCCCCCCGCGGGATGCCCGGGCACAGGCGGCCCCGTTCTGCCGCCGCAGCCGGCACTAGATGGAGCTCCGCCACCGCGGCTGCCGGGCGGACCGGGCCGAGGGGCGCTGGGCAGGGGACAATGAGCAGGGCTGGCGCTCAGCAGGGGGACTTGGGCCAGCCACAGGGTCTGGACCAGAGCCACAGGAGAATAGGACTGGTGATGTGAGTGTCGGTCAAAAGGACTCCACAGCCAAAACCTCGTAGCACTGATGGGACAAGCCCAGTACCAGCACAAACCACTCAGCCCCCACCCTCAGAGCGTTTTCCCAAACGACCGTGTCCGTGTGTCACAGTCAGCAGGGGCCAAAAAAATGAGACCCTTCTCCGTCCCAATCAAGAGAAACTGGAATTGTTTCTCCAACACGACACGCTTTTGGGTTTGGGATACCTGGCATGGGCTCTGTGGGGTCCCTCTGAGAGAAGTTGGGACTAACCATGTGTTAAATCAGAAGAGAAGATCAGAAATGACCCTGTCATGCATGCTAGCAGTGGCTTTCAGTCCACATGTTCATGGAGTGAACTGTGAAAGGCAATGAAGAAATCTAAGGTCAAAGTTGCTCCAGAGCTATTTGCAGATGGTTATTTTTAAGAGGCAAAACTTCTGCTGGAAATTATTTCAGAGGCAAAAAAATCAAAGCAGACTGAAGATGAGTGGATCCCATGGAGCTGGACACACTAAATCTCAGCCCCCTTCTCCCAGACACTGCATTAGATCAAGTGCTCAGTGGCTCAGGGCTCAGGTTTCCCACTCTGCCGCCTTTCCTCCCTCATCAGTGGCTAATTAATTAGACCATGCAAAGGAAAACAGCTTTTAAAAAAGGGCACAAAAAGATCCACCCAGATCTGTGGTTGAGAAGGTCTCAAATGGCTTCAGAAAGAGCTGGAACCTGAGCCCAGTTCCTTCTCGCCCTTGGTGAGCATCCCAGCATTATGGAATGGCCCAGAAGGAGTCCCTTCCAGGCATGTTGTCTGACATCTGGGCTGGATTCATGCTTCCTGAAATGCTTCATAACTATGAGATAAATAGTGCAGCTGCTCAGGGCAGGGATCCTGCCTTATAGGTCCCTGACAGATTAAAATTTAGGTGTTTAATTATGTGCTGGAAAACTGATAGAGTTACAGTCCTAGAAGAAGTGTAGGTGCCCTGGGGCACAATTTGGTTCAGATCTCAGCTAAGAAGGAATTTTGAAGACTTGTTTGTGGAGAGAGGTGGAAAAGTGGTGATACTTCTGTGGTCACCTCCACAGAGGCACTTAAAGACTGGGGTGGGATCCAGTCCATTTAAACACTGCTTAGCTGGGATGAAAACAGACAGGAGATGTAGACAGTGACCCACTCCTGCTGCCATGTATTGCCTACACCTGTTCATGATCCTTTGCACTGCAGCTAGGCTTTGACACTTAGTTTTGGCTGCCCAGAGAAGCCTCCTTCCAGCGGCACTAGGGTTTCTCTCCCTTCGTGCTGTATGCTGTGTCTATGTCACCATCTTCCAGCTGAAGAAAGCGCAGAAGTTCTTTCTAATGACAGCCCTCCAGTCCCACCAGTGCCATGACAGCCCCATCTTCAGAGGACGGTTGGAGGCTTCAGATCCTAAAAAGAAAGGGAGCAGAGTCACAGAGGAGACCCCAGGGAAGGGGAGTGTGGGCCACAGCTGGGAAGCTGGCTCTGGGTCTGCCTGGCCCTACCTTCTGCTCCTTTTGGGGCTTCTTTTCAGACCAGAAACAAAATGTGGTGAGACTCCTTTTCCCTCTCAGGTACTAGAATAAAATAGCTGGGAGCAAAAGTGGGATGGTGGAGAGCAGTCAGGTACCAATTTCTCCTTGGAGCCAGAAGGACTAAGGGTTTGGGTTGGAGGGTACAGGTTTGTCTGTGGAGAAAGATGAGTCTTCTTCTGCCTTCTTACAGCCCCATCATAAAGCAAGGTCCCATGTGGGAGCGTTGGCCTGCTCCCTGCCAGGCCAAAGAACCGCTTGGCACTTGCCTGCTTTGGACTCCTGTATTTCCTAGCGTGAAATATGATCCACAAAGCACCATGGCCCTGTAGGGATGTGTACAATTATGGTCTGGCAAACAACAAACCATCTGCATGGGTCAGCAACACCCCGTGCCTCTGCTCACTGAAGGGGTTTGTAGGATTGGGCTTGCCACAGAACACAAGGCTGAGGGAGACAGTGGTATGGGGCAACCACCCCAGAGCATATTGCCAAGGAAGAGCCTGGAGCAGAGGGAACGAGGGAGGAAAATGGGCAAGACTTGCAGGTTGTGGAGCTGGGGACAGCACACCCAAGGGATGTGCACTGCCTCCCTGCTAAGGTTTCAAAGCCGGGAGATGTAGAAAATTAATCAGTGAGGAAGGGAGTGAGGGCATCAGCCTTCATATTGCCCATGGGAGGGGGTGATGGCCCAGGGGCCACACTGGTGGCAAATGTGTGCAAACCATTTCACGGCTCAAATTCGGTGTTTTGCTTGGCACGGGAGCCGACACTAGTGTTAGTGGCTCCATCCCACCAGCTTGCGGGGGATGCGGTTTCCCGGGGAGTGGCGTGGCTCTGAAGGAGGGCTGAGAGACCGGGGAGCAACCTCTGCCTCGATGTCCCGGGCCGGCCGTGCCTCGCAGGGAAGCCGAGAGCGTGAGGCTGGGCAGCACCGCGCTCCCGCTGCATCCCGTGCCGGGCGCTGCCGGGCCCGGGGGAGATAACAGCGGCCCTGCGTGCTGCGGGGAGCGTCCGTGGGTGGGCGGGGGTGTCCGTGGGGGGCAGGGGAGATAGCAACCGTGCCCTGGGCTCCCCTCCCGTGGAACGGACCGCTCCCGCCCGGCCCGCGCCGTCGGGGCCGTCCTGCGGATGCGCGCTGCCGGGTGACTCACGGCTCCCGTGACCGGATCAGGCCCCGGCCGTCCCAGGCGGGACATGCCAGCAGGGCACAAGCGCTCTGCAGGCAGCCGGGGCGCCCTGGGGCGGCGTTCTTTCTCCGTGGCATTTTAAAAAAAAGATAAAGTAAGGTAAAATCAAGTAAAGAAAAATAATAAACTAAACTAAACTAAACTGAAATGAAATAAAATAATATACTACCAAGGCTATTTCCTTGGCCATCAGAGTGTGCCAGCCACTGGACCTGAGAGGCTGGGGACACCCTCACCAGCCTCTGGCTGCAGAAGCCTCTGGTATATCATACGACTTTTTTTCCTTCTTCTCTGTTTGCGTTCCTGTTTCCTGAAGGGAAACAGGGCCGTGTGAACTCAGGCCTGGCAGCACCTGTGCAAAGGGGCAGGGCCGGCCGGGGCCGCAGGGCCGGCCCGTGGCGATGCTGGTGCGGGGCGGCTGTGCCCTGGCCAGGCACAAGGTGCCACCTTCCCTCCCCGTCTGCTTTCTTCCCAGCAACGCAAATCCACTCGGGAGCGAGCGTTCAGCATCTAACCCCCTCCTAGAGGCATGTGCTTAAACAAGACGAGTATCAACCTCAGGATAAAAGTATTGGGTTATTCTGCAAGGTAATCTACATCAAAGCCTCGGGGGCTGCCGGCTTGAAAAGATCCAAGATGTTTTCTAAGTCCTTATCATGTCTGTGCTTAGGGGGAGTCATAAATTCCACAGGTCGGACTAACTAACACACGATTCCTCCTTCCCTTCTCTCTCCATGGCCGCCAAAGGGCTTTCAAGCGGGCTTTTTTTTTTCTTCTTTACCTTGCAAACAACGCTCCCGGTTCCGTGTCGTTAAGGTGGAAGGAGACGGGAAGATCCCCCACCCCGAGATTCTCCTAAATCACAGAAAAATAAATTATTTCTACCATAAAACTAGTAGAAATAAAGACGGTGAATCCGCATCCTCACAGGGCTCCCGCCGAGTGGGAGCAGTTTGCGGAGGAGGGATCGCGGGCGCTGCGCGGCGCTCGGCCCTTCCCGTGCCTTATGGGGACGTCGCTGATCTGGGACGGGGGTCCTCGAGCTGTGCTGCTCGAGCCACTGTCCCCCAGTCCGCGCCAGCCCCGTGGCCTGAGGCAACGATGAGCGCTGGCTCCAAAGCGAGGTGTCCGCTCCAGATGCGAGCACCGCCTGCCCGGAGTCCCAGGGCCCGGCAGCGGGCACAGCGCCCTGCCCCCGGCACTTCCCCTCAGCCGTGCCGCTGCCCTGACTTCCCCCGGAATAATGTCGGAAATTATTTTTTCAGATCAAGCAGTAAGGCTGAGGCTGAAGGAGGAAGGCGAGGAGCCCGGCGTCTGCCCAGGAGGCAGCCCTGGGTGAAACGGCCCTACGGGGGAAATATCGGGGTCTGCATGGAGGGGCGGGGGAAGATATTTCCCTGAGAACGGTGTCCCCCATCCGCTACTTGTCAGCTTGAAAGGCGTTGGGTCTCAGTTCCCTGCTCAGGATCTAACGAAATAGGAAAAAAACGAAGGAAGCCAAGAGGGAGAGATCGGGCCTTCGCCCACGCTCCGGTGTCGGGATCTGGTCCCAGCGTCCCCACTCCTCTCCCGGATCTGCCGCTCTGGGCCGGAGCTAAAGGGAAAACCCGAGACGAAAGCAGAGAGGGAGAGGGCAGAACGGAGAGGAGAAAAGGGGTGAAACACGGACGAGAGATATATTCTCTCTCCCCAACCTCCTTGAGAAGCCCCGATAGCTGGGTAGGGCCGGAGGGAGGACGAATCCTGTGCCAGTCACAACGAAAAGAAGCCCGAAGAGCCGCAAAGGCATCTAGGAGGGCGGAGATCGGGATCCCGCTTATTTTAAGACGAGAGTGTCCCGGGGCAGCGTGTCCCCATCCCCAGCAGCTGCCACGGCCGCGTCCGGGGAGCGGCTGTGCGGCGGCGGAGGATGCTCCGAAGCATTTATTCGCGGGGGAAGCGGGACTCGTCCCCATCTCGCCGCCGACCCCGGTTAGGCTATGGCTGGTGGGGCCCGGTCTCCCCAAGTCCTCCCCGTACTCGGGAGGCAGCTGGAATGACTGTCAGAGTGGCAAAGTAGCGGAGCAGTTCTCTGGCTGCCATTCCCGGCAGTGGCGGTGCTGCCTCGGAGCCTTATCCTGCTCCTCCACCGAAGCCCCAGGACTCTCATCCGACGCCGCGGCCGACGGCTCCCAGCCCGGCCAGCTCGGGCTGGCGTCGGGTCTCACCCCAAAAAGCTGCCACCTGCCTGCCAGGGATTCACTGATGGAGCCTTAGACACTGAACCGGGCTGTTTCGGGGTTGATCAGGGTTGTAGTGCGTTTTATTACAATACCTCCAGAGTTTTGTCGTTTTAATGGCCCCTTTCTCCATTTATGGCATCATCAAATTCACATCTGCATAGATCGACTCTGTCGGTGCTTATCGGGAGAGGCGATTACATTGAAGGGACACAGCATTTCCTTTCCAGAGTTACATTTCGGTCTCCTGCTCAGACAGCGCTGGGAGCTCCAAGCCCCGCTCCCTCTCCTCGTTACCCAACCGTCGGGGCGGGGGGACAGTGTCCTGGCGGGAACAGGCAACAGATAGAGAAATTCCCTCCAGAGAAAGCGTCTGGCAGGCATCTCTGCATCCCTGCTGTTGTGCTGCTGTTATCGTAGGGTCGCAACCGCGGCCGCCTGCGACAGCATGCGAACAAGTGACGGCGTGGGCGCAGGCATGTGTGCAGGGTGGGTATACCCCGTTCCTCGCAACCGGGGCATTCGCAGAGACTCCGAGGGGGCCGTCTGTGGCCTCTTCCCCAGAAGAGATGCTCCATCCTTTCCTACTTGAGCGTCCTGGTCTCCCAGGGCCACTGGCACTGGATCCCTTCGGACATTTTGAGAGAGGTCACTGAATTACCCTCACTGGCGTTAAAGCGCGGCTCCGCACCAGCCCCACGCTCAGCACCAAAGGAACGATAGAATGGTGGGAAAGAGAGGGAGATTTTCAGAGAGTGGGTTCAGGATATCTGCCTTTGCAGAGCTGAAATCCACCCTCAGCTGCAAGACGCCCCGTCTCAGTGACACTCCTCAGTGTGCAGAACAGCCACCCACATGGAAGGAAAAATACCCCTGGGACACGACCACGTGGATCTCCGTATGTAATACCCGGCACACGGGTGTCCGGGACAGCGCGGGGCCCGTTGGGGGACCCCCGGTAGGACCGAGCCGCAGCCGCCCCAAGAGACGGGGAGAGCTGGTGAGAATGGCTGAGACGGTACTGCGCTGCTCCGGCGAAACGTGCTGGGAAAACGGGGGGACGTTCCCGTCCTCAACCATTTTTTCTCGGCGGGTGAAAGGTTTCCTCGCTGTGTCATGGGAAAAGATGCGAATATGCAAACGTCGTCTCGCATTGTCCCCGCTCAGGGTGAAAAGTTAAAGCATAAAAGCGGCGGGGGGAAGCTGAGAGGGGGTCGCCTCTTCAAAGGGGACTGGCTGGGCCGGGGGAGCCGGCTGCCGCTTGCCTGGGAGCCGCCCTTCCAGGGCCAGCATTTCCAGAGGGTTTCCAAGGAGTCGGGGAGGGAAGAAGTGAGTGTGCCTGGAGGGACAAGCCGTCGGGTTTCCCGCGGGCTCGGCCGCGCTACAGCGAGGGAATCGCCCAGTGAGGTGGCAGGCTTTGGGAGGAGGTTGATGGTTCCCCCCTTGAGGAGAACCATCCCCTGCCTCGGTCCCAAGCCCTCCCCCCCGGGTGGCGGGATGATCCGGCCTCGCTCTAGGTGGGTCTGAGGGCAGAGGGTGTTTCAGACGAAGACACC
>VZRS01014785.1:0-38717 GCA_013398055.1 Ifrita kowaldi
TCAACCCGCTACAAATGGGAAAAGGGATTGTCTCTATTAGCAGCTCAAAGTATGCACCTCAAAATGGGCTGAGCTTTTCCAGGCTGGATTTCAGGCAGAAGCTTTCAGGCCCTCATTAACCACACTACCTACCCCTCCTCAAGTGGGAAATGCTGCGGGTTCCCAAGATGGTGATGAACTTTTCTTCATCTGTTCCCCATTTCAGCTCCCCAGCTCTGAACAAAACCTGTTACGAATTCAAGAGATCAAAACATCAGCATTTGTTTTGCATCCTGTTGAAAAGCTCTATTTGTCTCACTCTAAGGAGCATTAAATTTACTAACAAGCTATAGCTGGAGGGAAAAAAAATGAAATAAAATTGCCAAGTACTGAACTCATCTTAGAAATAAATGAAAAAATCTGAAATTGAGTGTGACAGCATTTCCATGAGTAATGCAGCTTCAGGCTCTGAAACTGACTGTGCATAATGCTTTTCATAAGCCTGAAGTTTTCTGAAACTGTGGTAATACAGCAAATAAAATCTATTCACAATATTGCCTTTCTGCCCTTTTTTCCCCTTCCCTTTTTCAAATCAGAGTAGCAAAACTTTGTTACATGATGGCTCTTCAACAGCAGAACCACGTCAACTTGGCCCAGGAGGGGCTTTTCTGGCAGATGCAGACAAAGACCTGGCTGCATTTTTAGCACCAGGAAAGAAAAGCACTTCAAAAAGTTGGAATGAGCAAGAGAAGGGAGAAAATGAGAAGGAAAAAGAAATTTGGAAAATGAAACAAGTCGGAAAACTTTGCCTTTTTCCAAATTGTGTGCTAAACACTCTAAGGAGAAAGGTTGTACACATTGTAGCATATATGCTCTTTTTAATATTAACAGTACAGAGTAAAATAAGGTGGAGAGGAAAAAGCTATCAAGGCACTCACTGCAAGGATATTTAGTACAAATAATATATGCTAAGCCCTCCAAATGAATAGCAGCACTCTCCATCCAGCAGCAAATGAGAAGTCCCAGTACCACATGTAGAAATACCAGCCAAGAATTTATTTAGAGATACTAGAAGTTGTAAATAGCACTTTATACCAGCTTTAAGGTTTTACCTGCCTTGCCACTGGGCAATACATAAAATATACCTCAACTGCACAACTTTAAAGAAGTGATTTCACAAAATCTTTTCCAGAAAGTTTCCAAAGGAATGCCTTCAGGCATTCTCAGAGAAGTCTCACAATTGCTTTGAATTAATACTTAGTAATCGCATACACAAAAAATTTTAAAATCACCACTGAGCAAGAAGTTTGCCTTCTAATGTATTAAGTCCTTTCTAGAATATCATATGACTCTAAAAAACACTGGGAAGCCAAAAATACTCCTGCATTTGCACAGTCATGTACCTCAGTTCTGACCATCTGTACCTGGCAATAGCAATTAGAAAATGACTGAATCTGTTCCAGCTGTGTTGGGTGGTGAATGGAAAGTCCATTGACTCAAGGTCCCAGCTCCAAGCCAAATGCATGCAGCAAACCACAGAGACTATTTAGGAAACCAGGACCTTTTCAGCAGCTGGGTTTGGTGCCTCCTCAATTTAGCTGCTCATTTAAACCCAATTAAAGGGGCCAAAAGGAATCTCTCTACCTACCAGGGCCTGTGCTTCATGGGTTTCCTCAATTACATGGGCACAGCTAAAAGCAAGACTGAAAATTTCGTGGAACAGTCTAGTTCATGATTGAACTGTTTGCCCCTCTAATTTTCCAGCTGGAATTGTCCCAGGAAATTAACTTCAACAGCAGAACAACAATGCTTTCTGAATTTAAGTGACAAAGGACAGGCCTGTGCCAGTAAAATATATTCTGCCAATCCATCTCTCCATCCTGCTGTGCTATCAGGAGAACGTTCCCTTGATCTGATATTCTGTGCTTACTCCATGTCACCTTGAACAATCCCTGTATTTTTTTCATCTCAACAGACAATTTATGAAAGAAAAATGTCTCATGCAGAGTTATCTGAAATAACTGAGAAGAAACAGGTATTAAATGAGTTGCAATCAAACTGCTGAAATACTGACCCATCACTACAACAAAGCAAATGGCACCCAGCAAGAGACTGACAAGGACACCAATTAACTGCTGGCATTCCTTTCCACCCAGAGCACAGGTTTAGGGAGCAGTCATGGACAAGGGATTAAATTCAGAGAGAAGTCAGATATTAAGGAATGAACTGCTAACATCTGCGTTTTCCAGCAGTGGGTCCCTCAGCATCACCAAGCCTCAGCAATAACACTCTCTCTCACTGTTTCCTTCAGGCCCCTCAGTAAATAATAAACTAAACAAGACACACTTTACACAGAAATGTCCAAGTGCCAAAAATTTTGAACACAGTGTTTCAGGTTTTTGCAATTCTTTTGTCCCAGAACATACAAAAGTACATGAAAACATATTAAAAAACACAGAGAACCTTAACTATCACTCTTCCACATTTGAATTCTAGCTGTATACCATCTTTGTGAGATAACCTGTAGAAATGCCCCAAACCCCAAGTCATTCACCCACCTGAGCATCCTGCTCAACAAGAGCCTCATCAACTCCAACATCAGGATCTCTGTTCGCCTAAATGGAAATTCAGAAGTTGTTCAACTGAAGAATTGGAAGGTAAGTCCAAAACCATTTATGTGTTATATTGAGCCTGTAAGTTACTGTGAAAAGTCACCCCCTAATGCACCTTCTCCAAAACCACCTTGTTTTTCCCTTTTGCTTGCACATGTCTGTATGAAATAAGTGTTCTCTTCCCATTTTGCCTTCAAAACCCCACACAGCAGCACCTGCTGCACCCACAGGCATCACAGAAGTTTTTTGATCCAGTGATATGGAAATGACTCAGAAGAGAGCCCAAGGCTGATCCTGTGCATCAGAGGAAGTGACTCAGCTCCAGATCCTGCCCAGCACCAGGCCCATCCAGAACCCAGCTTAGTAGGCACAAAGTGCTAAGTGCACCTAGAAGTGAGAACCATCACACAACAGGACACTGACCTGCAGCAACACCACCAGCAGCCTCTGGAAATGGCCTGATGTCTCTCCTGTGATCTTATCCTCCAGGCTGGCTTCATACTCTGCAAAAGAGCAATGCCCACTCACCACCTTACAGGCTCCCTCACTGTTTGAGGGGAAAGCAAGGAAAAGCAAGTTCACTTGACTCAAAATCATCTACCAGAAACATCTTTAACACTCAGGACATAATCTCCTCTCACTTATAACCTAACACTACTGTAAAAGAGGTGAAAATACAGCACCTCACACCTCATGTCAGGAGCAGATTACTCAAAATATTTTGAAGTACAAGGTGACATGCAAAGATTAAGCTCCTCAAGAAACTAAAGAGGATACAGACATGAAGTCATGCTAAAATATGGCAGTCTCAACTGTACAGAAACCACAAGCCCAGACAAGTCTACTACTTATAAATTTTGCCCTTGGAGACTCTGTGTTTGGGCTCGAAATTTGTTAAGACATGAGAATTTCTTGTGTGGCAGGAATCTGCATAGAAGTAAAAGACATTTGTCGAATAAAACACTGCTCTAAAAAACAACCCCACAATTACAGGGTAAAAGCACCTACCCCTGTAGAGTGCCAAAACCTGCACCTGCTTTAACACAAGTGCACTTAAACAGAACATAGAGCAACAGGCAAAAAAAAAAAATCAGTTCTGGGTTTTTTATGTGGTATCAGTTTTCTTGTTTCCAGTTACTAAAAATTGCCTTTCAGTCAAAGGGATGAAAATAATGGGTGGAAGAAAGAAATGCATTTGAAAGAATTCTTACTGTAAAGCACAAAACACTGTAACCTGCAGTCATAACCCTGAAATAAAAACTATTTAAGTTTCCAATCCAAATTCTAGTTCCTTTCAATATGAAACCTTGCAACACAGCAGAAAGAACTCCCTCTTATTGGACACATCCATCAGTTCAGAGACAGACCTCATCTGAAAGATGAGCTAAAATCAAACTAAGGGAACTGAACAGAGACCCTTATTTTATATAGAAAATTACCTTGCAGATAAACCTGTTTAATATTCTGCACTTCCGCAGGTGTTCTGGAGGCAAGAATTTCAGTCAACACTTTCTCATTGGTTCCTGCTCCCTGCAGGGGTGCAAGTATGAATCAGTTGATGGAATAACAAAAGGAAAAAAAGAATTCTCTTTGATAATCAAAACCAAGCATAAACTTATACATTTGGACCAAATAAAAAATATTTTCTTCTTTCTGGTATACTGTGGGGGTTTTGACGAGAATTCCTTCCAGTTCTGTCTTGATTGTTTCCAAAACCAACCCAACAATTTATAAAAGCCCAGTGCTGCAGGATTCAGATGGGCCCTTCCATGCCCAAGCACAGCCAGGTGTGCCTCAGTTCTTTGCTATTACAGCCAATGACATCAAGAGAAGTGAATGAAGAGAGGAGGTTTCCATCTTAGCTCTAATTCATGGTGTCTGTCACCAGCCAGGACACAGATAAACACCCAGCACAGATCTGCACCCTGCTGTGAACTGTGCTGTTGAACAAGCCCCCTCTTCCACTGCAAACACACTTTACAGAATTGCTAACCCAGATAAGTTTCAGCAATTCTGCAGTTCTTAATAACAGCAGGCACAACAGCAACTCTTTTGCTTTTACAAGGATAAAACTTACAAAAGCCAAGCCAATATCTTGTTTCCACAAGTCTGAGCCTACTTTGTTTGCAGGAATAATCCATTGCTCTTTACACATACAAAGGAGTTGTTTCACAAATACAACACTGAAATGCAATACTGAGCATTTTTTGCTTTATTTACAACCTTTCCTGTAAGGAAAACATTGACTACTAAACTCATACAAAGATATGCAACTGCACACAAACCTGTCCAGAATACAAATCTGCCAGGTTACAGGCAATCATTTCCAAAATACAGATTGTTTCATGAACATGCCTACTCAACAAGGGAGGCAGACACAGTTAAACTCACTCTGATTCAAGCAGCAGCAGTGAAAATTGATAGGACAGCCTTCAGCACAGAGTTAGTGCTCTTAGCTGAGTTCTGTTGCACTGAAGTCCCTGCTATCACATCTGCTGCACTGTTATCCCCTTAGCTGACGTGCAGCCAGTACTGACATCCTCTCCTGTGCAGACACATTCTCTGAAACTCTATGGTCTTGGGTTTAATACCTTTTTTTTGTAAGTGACTAGAACAAAACCACTCTTGTTTCACTATCTCTACTTTCCCTCCTACACCCATCTGTTCCGTCATTTCCCTGTCAGTCTTTGACTCCTAAATCAATAAGAGGAGCTTGGGAATACAATTTTTTTTTAATTAATCAACAAAGCCTTTATCAGTTTCTTTGTCAGATGCCATCTCCCCTTCCCCCAATGCACATAAAGACATTACTGAAAACCTCCAGGAACGAAGTTTCTGTTGTCTGAGGGACAATTTGCTGGGTCACAGGTGCATGAGCACTTGCAGGCACAGTTGACTAAAGCCTACATATTAACCAGCTGCTCATCCAGGATCTTGGGAGTTTACATGGAAGCGTCATTCCACAAAGCACTACCTCACACTAGTCAAGTTCAATGTCCCCTACTTCGATCAATACTGTAAATAATCCAGGGACATCCAATTCCTGAAATTCCACAGGCTGATGATATCAGACAGGTGTGACAGAGGGGAAAAAAAAAGAGCACACAGAAGAGACATTTCTACACATCCACACTGTAAATTGTTTGTTTACCTGGCCTGCCCAGGAAGGCACTAAATGCATTCACTAAAGAGAAATGTTAGAAGAGTAACACTGACAGGGCCATCAATTATTCCCTCTGTGTTACTGAAGGCAGATTTTAGAACACATTCCATGCTACAAACAATACCTGCTCATAATGTTGGTGGACACGAGTTTACATGAGCTCATCAATTTTGTACTTGCACTGCAATCCATCAGGGGCAAAACACTCTGTAGCTTAAATAACAGTCAAAAAGAAACAAAGAGCACCACAATTCCATTAAATGCTCTGAACTCATTTTCATACAGCTGTATAGCTATAAAACCTGGGCTGCTCACAGCACAAAAACCCAGAGCCCACTGGACTTTCAGCACCACACTTGAACAGCAAAAAGAATGTGAAAGCAACATGGACATCCACTCATTGCATTTAAACCAGAAGGAACAATTCTTATGCTGTGTAGGTTTCTAAACTGCCTCTGAATTATCAGGATGAAAATGAAATCAGGCAAAACCATGGACGTAGCAGGTGTTAGCACAACTTTGCTAGTTTTTTTTTAAAGCCTACTTCTATTAGCATTCCTGCTGGCAGCCAAAGTTCATTCCTGGAAAAAAAAAATCAACCAAAGAGCAGCAATCATTTAATGGAACATGTTAATTCTCCTTCCTCTTACCTTGATAGCATGCTTCAGCGCATGAGCATCAAAAATATATGCTGGTCTCATCAGGGACACCATCAAGGTTTCAAACTTGCCAGTAAGTTCTGATTTGAGGTCATCCACGAGATCCTAGTGCAGAACAAACAGCACTGTAATGAACAAGGACTAACCATTTTACAGGGATGCACATGAGTCTGCAAGCTGAAAGACTCCAGAGACACAGCAAAAAACAAATAAGGGACACCTCGCTTTTTGTTTTAATTGCTACCTCAGCTGAAACAAATAAGGCAGGAGAAAAGGATAAACAGGCATTTAGAAAACCTGAAACATATTGTGACTTGTTTTTAGGATAAGGCAGGGTAGAGGAGAGGGGAAGACAAAAGCAAAAGTAGATTTTCTCGCAAGAAATGTTTTACAGAAACCATGGTGAATGTGCCTCATAGTTTTAAGTAATCATTGTAAGCCAGAACGAGCTCATTTCCAGAGGTTTTTTTTTCTTCTTCTTACCCTGCCAAATAAGGTTTTAAAGGCAGAAGCAATTTCTTGACGCTGAGCATTGTTTCTGGTGGTGAGGATATTCAGCACAGTTTCTTCATCAGTCCCTGAAGTTAGAAAGAACAAAGAGTTACAAACACACTCTGAAAAACAAGCTGCAGTGGCACAAACTCAAAAGGCAGTGAAAGACACTTCGACAACAACAGCCTACTGGCAAACAGCAGAAGCATTTAAAATAACAAATGTTACCGTACCCCAAGCTGAGCCACCAAGTTTGGTGCAAAAACATGACTGGAGGACTTAACATGCTGTTTGTTCCCCATCAGTGCTCTGATCCAGACTCTGCTCCAAGCACCATCTATAACATTTAGTCACAGCCTGTATTCCACAGAGAGGCCTTGCCTTTGGGCTCACCAACAAACTGCCAACTCCCAGCGAAACTCAGTCCAGCAATCCCAGACACCCCAGAGGGCAGCAGCATGGAGCTATTATCCATTTGATAGACAACAGCTTGCAAGGTAAATCCTCCCAGCACAGCATCTTCCCAGCCCTACTGAATTTGCCCATAGGCTGAGGTATATCACACGTCCCCTCCTTCCACAGGTGGCTTCAGAGAAAGCAGCACGTCAGGGTTTGTTCTCCCAGGGAAGTTTTGGGGCAGAAAGCTACAGTGTGAGTTTACAGACCACTTCTTAGTCTGCATTCACGCTGTGTGCTCGCATTCCTTGTCCCAGTAACTGCACTCTGCTCACACACTTCCAGGCTGAGGGGGCTGTTGTGGATTTTCCATGCAGAGTTCCTACCATGCTGCTGTAATTCTCCACAGCTGTCCCTGTAAATCCACAGTCGACCTACTGTGCTGTAAAACTTGTGTGCCCAGAACAGCGTGTGGAGTATCCATTTCCTAATGGGGAATATGTAAACCCCTTTCTTTTTTCCCTGATGCTAACCCAAAAATAAACATCCTTGAGAGCTGCGCAGTCACAACCAGGACACACCCAGACCAGTGCGGTCCTGGGGCTGTCATTCCATGGCTTGTAGACATACGCCCTACTCTCATCTACTGAGACAAAAAAATAGATCAGAAAGGATGTTTGCAAAGGAGGGAGAGCCTTTTCTTTCCTGTAAAATAAAAGCTATCCTTACCCAGTCCCTTCATGGCCTTACGAAGGGCTTCTGCATCAGCTCTGGCATCAAAAGGAGCGAAGGCTGTCACGGTGCCTCTCGTGTACTGGAGGAGGGAAAAAGCCATGAAATAGAATATTGCAGTTTTCAGTTCTCCATACAGGAGGCTCAGGCTAAGTTTGAATTCACAGTCCAAATGCTGAGAACATTTTTCTTGCAATTGTCTGGCTAAAGAGCAGTCTGTGGGTGTTTAAACACAGCTCGCTCCAGAGGTACCACTATGTTTTGCTTTAGCAGTGCACCAGCTAAATTTGGGTATATTTACATAACAATTCTGCAAACTACTGTTATCTTCAACGCTGGAACCTGAATGCAGGGAAATTACTTAAGAATTTATCATTTGCTAAAGTAATTTGAAAAATTAATTGCACAAATCATTTATGCTAGGCAAATGGCACAAAGACACAGTTGGAAGTAAGAACTACGTCCCCTCAAGAAAACCCTACTGGAACTTTCAAGAAGTATCACACTGATTTTTTCTACCACCTTGCAAATGGTGAACTAAACTCTGCAATGGCTTTCAATTTTTCATCATGCTGCTTTTTTGACATGAGCAACTCCTTATAAAAGTGATTCAGCCACATTAGCTTACAGCTAAAAAAAAAAAAAACCAGTTCAAAAGTAAGGATAAAAGATCAGCTTGTCCAAACACAAAAATAATTCCACTAGGTTTCCATGGAACATGGCTCTTGAGGGAATTTCTCTGTGGATCAAACACAAAACTACATTAATCATCGTTATGGAAAAGTTTTGCCTTTATTTAAACAGGATAGTTCAAGAACCTATAGATGTTTAGCACAGTAGTTAATTTATAAACAATAGAAGCGGCCAAAAGGAGAAACAGCTGGGTTTGGGGAACAGGAAAGTGTTTCCAACAGCTGAAGAGGGGAAATTTCCTGTAAGCACTGTTTTAAAAACGCAGCAATCAGTACAGGCCGGGCATTTTTCCACTCTCAAGAAAGAGCATGATAGCAAGTGCCAAGACACCTACTGAGACTGGCACCAGACTTCTCCAGAGGCAGCACAGCCATCTGGCCTTCCCTGGAGTTTGGAATTTCAGCCACTCCGTGCTTTGGTCTCCAATCAATGCACTCAGAGACAGGTCAGCCAGAAGGGCAGGGAGAGAAGAGCAGTAACCAGAAACTGCTCCGGGGCACCCGTGTGCTCCTGCCAGCAGAGACTCCCCATGCCTCCCACTGCAGCAGCAGCAGCAGCCAGGAGTCAGGTTCGTTTCTCACCTATTCTGACACATCAGAACACAAAGTATCACGCTGTTTAATGGCAACAACAAATTTCTCTTCGGGGGATGATTTCCAATAGCCAGCATAACTCAGAGGCGTGACAATCCCACTGGAACACTCCGCTTTTCCCATTATAAGCAAGTTTTTAGGTAGTACTTCGAATGTATTTATTGTCATCTTCCTAGCTAATTCCAAAGGCTACCACGAAAAAACTCTCAAGGATTTGGCACTCACTTGTACAAACTGAACTTAATTTGGTAAAATGGATAAAGACTGAAAAACCTTTCCCCCCTCCTCCCTTACTACCACTCCAGCCAGAGTGCGGTTATTTATTTTTTGTTCCATATCATCTCAACATAATTAACGTTACAGAAGTACCACAATTCTCCTTTGGAAATGACCAACGTCAACAACTCTAAGAGGAAGCCAATATTGATCTTAAAGCTTTCTTTTGCTTTGCTTGTTACAAGCAAGTGGAATTCTCCTTCACAATTCTAAAGTCTTGTGACAACAGCCCAACATTCCTGTGTGGCTGTTACAGACAAAGTATGTGTGAACACTAAATGCCAGATGAAATCTCTCTCTGCATCGCCCTTCTCATTTCTGGTAACTGACAGGAATCCTTCATCACTCTCTTTTCCAAAGCACTGCATAGAAAGCCTGAAGACACACTAAGCTTGATGAAGAGTTCCTGAAAATCTCCTGGTGCAGCTGAAGTCTAAAAGACTTTTCTTGATGCCTGAGCACTGTTTGCATTCCAGGCATTCCCTTGTGGCACACAGCACTCAGTGGATTTTGGCTCCCCACCTGCCACAAGCACCCTCCGTCAGAACCCACACAGCACCTGCCTTTAGGAACCACGTGTGGGCAGATGTGACACTCCCAAGAGTTGGCCCAGTACTGGGAAAGGGTCAAGCCATCCCTAACTTCCACATCAGAACCCTACTCAACCTGACTGCTTTTCAGAGCACTGCAGTGTGGCCTGACAATTGGGGTACAGCACGGAATACTCAAGACACATCATGTTTATCAACCACAAATCCATCTAAAACACTCCACTATCCACAAGTGCCCTTTTAGTTATTCCAGTTCAGATTTCTCACTTGTGAAATCAATGGTCAAGGGCAGAAAGCTCTGCAGCAGTAAGATACTCAGTCCATGGAGGGAAGAGCTGTCTCCTCCTTCCCAAACATGGCACATTTTGGCCACATAAAGAGAGGGCAGCGCCTCTTCTGAACCACCATCATGGCTTGAACCAAACTTGCTGCCACAACAAATCTGAAACAGGAGCTATGAACCAGACAAACTTCATTATTTATTTACCTCTATAAAAAGATATCTTATCTTTAGTATCACTAGAAACATTCCTTGCCGTTTAAGTAAGCAGATACACAATAACACTACAGCCTCAGAAGGCCCTTTTTTCTTTGAATACTAAGCTTCCCACCCAGTAGCACCCAAAGCACATCAATGAAAAAGACAAGTAGTCTTTGATATAAATCCTTTTGTAATCTGGAGTGATCCTTTACTCAATTGCCACACCTTACCCCGGGCAGTGGAATATAAAGAGAAGTACAACACACAAAACCTCAACACAAAGCATATCACAAGATTATAACACCCCAAACCTACACACATTCTTTTCTTTCTACATTCCCCAATACAGTGATTGTTGTTAAGAGGTCATGTGTAGTGCAAATGAAATTTGCGATTACACACTAGACATAAACAGCAGCTTTCATTTTCTCCAGACACATCCCAGTGAGACGAACGAAGCTCCCAGAAACACAAAATTAGCATGAAAGGGAAAGGCAGAGGGGAAAAAAAAAAAAAGGACCAAAAAAAACCAACAAACAAACAAAAAAAACCCCACAACAAAACAAAACATACAACTTCAAAGCAAGAGATACTATTGTTTTAGAATTTATGCCACTTCTAATGAGGAAATTCACAGTCTCTGGTATTTTTGTCCAATTCTATGCTAGCAAAGGTTTCCAGAAGGAGAAGATAAAATCTCATCAGGTGAAATGTTTCTAACCAGCACCTCAAAGTGAGTGTCTCCCAAGATACAATTTAGCTTCACAAATTAAATCAGCCGCATATCCTGGCAACAGTAACAATAGCCACTTAACGAGGCTCCTTTTCATTTTCCTCGCCAAGCACACAAAACATTTCCCACCCACAAGGCCCTGTGTTTAGCCACTGCTAAATACAAAGCATTGATATCAGCAAACAACAGACCATACTTGAACTGATTGAGACTCCTTCCCAGCTACCATGGCTCTGTACCACGTACAGCAACTTCTTGTCAGAGTTCCACAGATGAAGAGCCACCCCCTTTCTCTGCAGCAACAGAAGTAGTGTCTCAAAAATTTGCTGTTGGAAAACCCAGTATTTAGTGCAGAGAAGGTGCTATGAGACTTTTTTTTTAAGCAACCATTTGTTGACAAGATGGCACAGGAAAACTGTAGAGTGGTAAGATTGGAAATGGAGAATATTTACCAGCAAAGAGAGAAGGTATGCTATTTCCAGCAGACAGAAGAGAGCCCAGAAGGTCATGTGCTAGAATAAATGATAGACTGCTGTAAGATGCCTTACAAAAGAACCATCTTGCAGACAAACACGACACAGTGTTCACTGCTGACCTGAAACCCTTCATGGCCATTGAAGGCCACACAGAGATGCCAGTTCAAACTGTGCTCCAAAACCACCATGACACAAGAAATAGGCAATTATTTCCTGCCATTGTCACCAAAATTTCAAGGGCAGTACGATGCAAATGACATTGAGTGGATGGATACCAACACAGAGCTGATGCAAATGCAGAACTACAAAGATATGTCTGCAAAACACCTCTCTAAGTTTAACAGCACTTCAGATTGTCTGCCTGAATGGGAGGAGTAAGCTCAGGTCAGCAGACTATATTCACATCTGCCCCACTAAATTTAAACGCTTGAGAAAAAAACGTAATTACGCAACATCTGTGGTGAACTCTGAGTCAGTACACCATGGAGATATCAAAGATAGGGAGGAGGGATGGAAAAAAAAAAAGGAAGAAAGGGGGTGGGAGAGAAGGAGAAGAGCAAGCAGCAGCCACATAGGAGCCAACGCAGAGACATTTGCAAAACCCATCCTCACAAGTAACCTCAACAGAGCCAGAGGGGGCTGCTTAGAGCCCAGTTCTGAAGAAGTGTTTATACTTTGGAATGTGAGACAATCCTCTGGAGCACTATGGAGCTGGCAATACTATTCCTGTGCTCCGAGTCACACGTGCACATTGGCAGAACAGGAACTCCAGATATAGCGCAGAGCGGCCACACCTTCACCAGCAGCAAGCAATCCTTTCCTGGCAGTTGACAAATGCACACACCAAATACTCCCAAGTTTTATTCAGGAAAAAAATTGGGAGTAGCAGACCAAAACAGATCAGTCCACAGCACTTGCTGCTTTCTCTCCATATTTCTGAACCAGCAAACACAGGGCAGCAGTTCCCAGCCTGTTCACTGAGCAGGAAGAGATGGTGCCCCGTGCATCTCTGCAGTAACAAAGACCACTACACACACACACAGCTGGGAGAGAAAGCACAGCTTGTTAGGGCAGCAGTGCTCCCTCAAAGAAAGCAGATAAACACAGGCAGGGAGAGACCAGCCTGTGCAGCACATCACAGCATGCTGTAGTTTTCCTACAGAATGAATGAACCTTTCTGTTCTGGACAGGGAACATACAAAACTCCTCAAGCCTTTGGGCAAAGGAAAAAAAAAATCTTCACAGAACTGGGCAAGGACAGGTACTTCAGTGACCAAGACTCCAAATATAACCTACCTTCTTCAAAGGTTTTATTCTTCAGTGATGTACCCAGGCTAAACTGGACTCCAGTACACTGTGCTGTGCCTTGGTGAACTCTGAAGATTTAGTTGTACACAAGAAGCTTCTGTCAATTGACTCTTAAAATTTCATGGGCATTTTCACCCTTTACCGCCACTTCCTGATGCAACATTTAGAACAGATGCTTGTCGTGAGAAACAGAGTTTCTTCTTCAACTTTGCTTTTTTTTATTTTTATAAAATGCGTTACAGGCTACAAAGCTTTAACACTCCCAATCTTTCATGGCTGCCTAACTGCATAGGCAAAGAATACTACCTATTTACGTGGAAAGCTGCCCTCTGAATGTGGAAATTGGAGAACAAGGCCTACCTAATAAAAACCCTCATTGTTTCAATTACTTCCATCTACCACCATCCACCACAGTTAAAAAACCATCCCCAAGTGTCACCTTAGGCAGTAGAAAATTTACTGCCTGAAGCCAAGAGTAACTGGTTTGCACTAGTGAAGAATGAAATATACCTGTTAAGAAGTTAATTAAAGTTTGTCTCTGTAGAAGAGACAAAAATATTGTAAATTTCCATGCTTTCACTAAAATGAAGTTACCCTTAAGCCTATAAGCAATGCTACATATACTGTAATAAAAGTCTTATTGTCCAAGTATATCCCTCTGGCCAGGTGCCCTGCCCTGGTATGGGTAAGGGTTCCTGTTCTCCCAACATGCATCCTACAACCCAGGCCTGATGTTTAAAGAAGGTATTTTTCTTTGTCCCTCAAAAGAAAAACACAAAACAAAACACAGCTTCAAGAATTTAAGAGAAATACTATTAAAAACCTTTTTTCTTTAAAAGAAGTGCCCTTTCTTTATTTTAAAACTACAATCCACACGAGTAAATATTCACAAGGGTATTAAAACACTACTAATCACTCCACTCATTAAGTGCAATTACTCTGACCTTTGTGAAAGCCCTAACAGACCTTGATTGCTTTCACTTCCTACAGCGGTCCAAACCCCATAAATAAGCCATTAAACTCCTATTTTACTTTTCAGAGCGTAAGCACTTGATGCAACGATAGAAACAAATGCTGCAGTCCGCCCCATTTTCCATGCCTTCATCCGGGCTCAAACCACAGCAACCAAAGGGCTGCAAAGGAAAAATCACTAAACGAAGACCTGCACGATAGCTCCACGGCTCCCAGAAAAATTCCTATTAGCTATGGGAAAACCGGGAACGGGCCCCGAGCCTCCACTACGCACTGCCACGGCGATATTTTTTTTCTCCTTCCTTTCAGTGGAAGGAGCCTCCACCCATGCGCAATATAAACATAGGGTACCGAAAACTTGGCCAAATTAGTGGAAACTGAAAAAAAAAAACCAAAAAAAAAAGTTGTGCCTGACGCGCCCCTCACATGATCCCCGTCCCCGTCCCGTCCGCCCGGGCTTGGGGAGGGGCTGGTTTAAGGGAGCCCCAAAAGAAAATGGTGGGTAGTAAAAGTAAGGAGAGGAATAATACAAGGATGTCCCGGGAGCGGCCGGGCAGGGGCCGCGTCCGCCCGGGGCCACCGCTCCCCTCACCTTCGCCATCTCTGGTATCCGCCGGGTGGGGCCGAGTCCGAGTCTGAGTCTGCAAAGAGAGATGCGACAGTGAGGGACAGCGAGGAGCAGTAAGGGACAGAGCCCGCCCGCGCCCCTCACCTCCCGCCGCGCTGCCCTGAGCCACCGGGAGCACCGAGCGAGGCACCGAGCGAGGCAGGAGCGAAGAGGGAGGAGGGCCCGCTGCCTCTTGCCTCACACCCGGGGGCCGGGCCAGCCCCACCCTGGGCGGGCGGAGAGCCTCGGCCGCCTCCCGGGGCCGCCTGCAAGCCGGGCACCGCCGGCTGCGTCCCGGCTTTCTCCTCCGATGATGCCCTGGAAGGGTGGCACTGGTGCTTTATTTCTTAGCAATCGTAAACCTTCTAAAAGAAAAATTACATTTGCCGATAAACAGCCTCCGGCAGGTGCTCAAATCCCCTCCCCATGAAGTCTATATAAAATCAGTTCCCATGTATCTGAAGGGGATCCTATCCCAGCACTAAAGTGCAAGTCTGAACTGAATTCGGTAAAAAGCAGGCATTTCATTAGCTGACCTAGGCTGGCTTCCAAGTAAGCCAGGTTAGCACAACAAGCAGTGTTGAACAGAATGTAAGGGCTGTAGTTCTGGACTATCAGAAATTACAAGCATTTCAGGCAATGACACTTTTTACTTCACGTCTTCCAGCAGGACCATTTCCCTGCCCCAGGAATAGAGAAGACATATGCAGTCTGGGCAAGCAAGGAGGATGCAGTTTGCATGGCTCCTCAAGGAGCGGCTCCATCTAAGCTGCAGGCAGACTCACTCCCTCAGCCACACAGCCTTGAGTCAGATGAAAGGAGGAAAAGTAATTGCAATGCGAATGGAATTCACTGTCTCTGCCAAAATAAAACATGAACATAATCCCGCTGTGTGAGCGTTTTAACATGAAACAGTCATTTCTGTCTGAAAGTAAGTTGCATTTACCCCACGAACAGCAAGAGTAACATAGATCGTGATGTAAATTTAAATATTTTGTCCAGCATTTCTTGTTGCCTCAGCAGTGCACATACAGTTCAGCAAAAACATGGGATCCACCCATCTGGCTTCCTCTGCAGGACTGAGGATCAAACGATTTGCCAAAATGTCCTTATTTACTTATTAAAGTCTCATTTGAATCTAATCCATTGAAGTGGCATTCCACATATGCCCAAAGATGCATGAAGGGAATAGAGAGCTGCTCATAGCATGCATGTGGAAAAGCACACATGGATGAGATGCAGAATAATAATATTAAAGAAAACATTACAGATCACGAAATAGTTTTTTAAAAAAAGAGCAGTTGATATTCAAATGGCTTACTTTAAGCACAACCTTGCTTAGACACATCCACCCCTTTCTGCAAAATTAAGTCTTTTTCTCCTTACACATCGTATCCAGGGCAGACACACGCCACACTGGATCATGTTTCAAGCTTAACCATCTAGAGAGTGCAGACACAAGGAAATGCAGTGGGAGCCAAATCCACCCTGTTTAACACTCTCCAAAATTCTGTCAATCAGAATGAGGCACATGAACACAGCAGAAAAAGCTCCTTGAGTGCCAAATGGAAGTCAAACCTCATTAGTGAATCAGATGTGTGATAAAGAAAAAATTATTGGGTGATGCGGAAATTTTTAAAAAGTTGTATCAGTATCATGTGAACAATTAATGAGACTCTAGAAACCAATAAATCTGTAATCATCATCACTTTGAAATATGTAAATATACTATCTACTACAGCAAATACCATACACAAAGGTCAGTAAGTTACTTTTCCTGACACAAAAATGTCTATTAAACTTCACAAGTAAAACAAACCCTTGCATAATTTGGGAAAAAGGTGTCTGTCCAACAAATTATTTAGCAGTTAGCATGGGACCACCCGGAATGCATCTGCACTACCTCCCTCTCCTTGCTCCAGCAAGCCCATCCCAGCTCCCAGCACTGCAATCCAAGGTTTGAATCTTGGGCTCCCTGAAATGCTGAGTATAGTTTAAACCAGGCACAGTGACACACAATTTCTGCTATCCTAAAGAATCTGTTCCACGTGTGTCATGCATATAATAGCACATTTAGAGGCAAGAGGGGAAAGCTTGGCTTTTTACTTTCCAATTCAGGAGAATGGATTTTTCTGGATTATAGGATTTTTGTTTCCTATGCCTTATTTAGTATCCTTACTGCTGTATAGCAACTCTTAAGGAAATGATCCAACAGATGTATTGAATTCCATTTTCCCCTTTAAACTTTTTGTTGGGGGCTGTGGATTTGGAATCAAATTAGCACATGCCTTTTGTTCTGCAGTAAGTGTCTCTGTGAACATTTTGCTTCTCATTTCCAGGGGCAGAAGTCTATTTTATTCAATATCAAAATATTTGAAATGGTTTTCCACTCTTCTACCTTCAACCAGCTCGTTATTCTATTCTCTAACAAACATGAGGTAACATTCAGTCAATGGGAGGCAACCTCTGGATTTCTAATCAGTGAAGGACAAGGAAAAGAATCTTGGGAGTGAGAACACAGAATATTTTCCTGCTCTGGAAGGGGTCTGAAATGCATGATCCAGGATGAATTGCAATGGTAGGAAAAGGTTAAACAGAGAAGAGAAGGATCTTCTTGCCAACAAATGACATTGAGGGTTAAACCTACTCCAGTCAATCTAAAATGTTATCAATGTGTGTTTAAGCAAGGAAATATTTACATAACTTCATAAAGCAAAGAAGCCTGGGGAAGCAGGGGGAAATGTTAGAGTAAAACCATGCGAAAAACTCACCAGACCAGGTGGCAAGAGCAGATGTTTGAAAAGAAAATAAATCTGATTATCACAGAATTTCATCAATTTGAATGCAAAGAGAAGAGGCAGGAGTAGCTCTGTTAGCAAACCCAGGATGAACCTGAAGACATGAACATATACCTGGAGAGAGGTGCGTTTTGCACTGACTGCCCTCAGGAGAAACAATTCAAGTAAGGCTAAGACAGTTGGAGATGGTGACTCACAAGCAAATGCAGGACCTTCATGGTCACCACGAGCAAGTATTTCACCTGACAGCAGCTCTAACAGTCAATAGTGCTCACCCACAAGTCACAAATAAATCTCCTAGACTTAGTATAATTCTTTTTCTCAGTTTTTAAAAAAATGAAGACAAATTTTCACACAAGTTAAAAAACCACGAGGTCATAGCAATCTTTTCACCTTCCAAGCCCCTCCCTGCCCTTTGTATCTTCAATCACTACTCATATCATACCAGGATATGACAGTCTGCTTCCCAGGGCTGCTGCTGGCACAGTGCACTTCCAATTCTTCCTTAACACAGAGCTGCAAACACCTGGAATGAAAAACAGCAATAAAATATCAGAAAAAGAGTGGCAGTGCCTTAATTTAGCTCTGGCACACATTGCAGCTTTGGAAGCAGGGCCCTGTCAGCTCCCAATCCACTTCAAGGCACAAGTCTTGTCCATACAGAGTGAAATTCTGGGGTTGTAGCTGCACAGAAAGGTGAAGAGGGCATTCAGGAATCATCAAGTATATGAAATAATTAGCTTGATATGGGGTGTCTAACAAGGGCGTGGAAAATGTTTTCAAGGTCTGGTTGCAGCACTAAAACATATCTGTGTGTTTTTCAGAAACAATTGAAAAGTCTTGGGGGATGAAAAGTTAGCACAAAAGCAGTTAATTTCAGAAGCACAGCCCCTTGCAGCTGCCTTGAGGAGTTTCAAAAAATAAATAAATAGGAAGATGGATGGTTTGCTGTATCAAGGCAGTCTTCCAGCAGGTCCTCGCCTCCTGCCCAAAAGCATCATGCCTCATTTTGCTACCAATGCTATTCCTGAGCTGTTATCTGACCCTACATAACTACGTTTAAATACATCACAGAAGAGAATAAAAGAGCAAGGCCCTCCTTAAAGCCAAGTTTGCTCTGCTATGTATCCAGCAGCTGCTGGAAATGGAAAGGTCCTTCAATTTATCAGAGTTGGAGCACAGGAATTTAGAGCACTTCTCATAAGAGATAGAAAGGCCAAGGCCTGCTATTGTCCTAGTTAAAATATTTCCTCCTAAAAACAAAATCCCATTGCAAAATCTTTTAAAAGCCTATTGTAGAGGCACTGAAGGGCAATAGGCTTACCAAGGGAGATTTTCAGGCTTGGGAAATTTCATGGAGCAGATCATTTCCTTATGGAATTATAATGGAAGATCAACCCTTAATGCTTTTCCACACTTTAATGTCTCTTTGGAAGTGAAACAGTCCAAACTCCTTGATGAACCAGAGTCAAAAGCAAAGGTGAGGGCAGGAAAAATAGAGCAGTTTCAAGTTCATGCTTTGATTAACACTGACAGAGAAGAAATCTGTTTAGTTCCAGACTGGGTGCCAAAGGATAGAAATTTCTCAGTGCCTCGTTTCCCTGAGCTCCTACACGAGGACAGCTCAGCACAAATGGAGAGAGCTTTGTGCTGCACTCCAGCACCTTGTGGGTGGAAGGTGTGAGGCAAACACTGAGCAGTAACACCGTTAAAGTCAGGGACAATACAGGCAGGGAAAAAACTTCAGAGTTCAACACCGACAGAAAAGTTATAAAATTCCTTCCCTGCTGCATGTGCTGGCATCAGGGAGCTGCTGAAGGACAGACTAAGAGTACAAAGTAGAAGATTTTGTTGTTTCTTAAAGCACTTTGAGAGTTGCTTTGGAGACTAAATGTTGTCTTGTATTCCAGCAAAGACAACTTCCTGTAAGTGATTCATTACTTCTAATCCACAACCCATTATGGAGCAGCACTCTGTCAGATTCTTGATTTCTCTGGGGACACCAGTACGATGTGAAAAGGTTAATGGGAGGTACAGGCATTCATACCAATTACAGCAGCAGGCAGCTGAATTCCTCTTACTGGAAAACGATGCTATTTTCATTTACTCAGAGGAGGTGCAGGTTTCTTTGAGATTGTCTTTAGAGTAAGACACATTGCAAGGATGCCATCAAGGCAATAATCTCACTGCAAGCAAAGACAAATCACTTGAGCCAGATTGTAGTCCTTGTCTCAGGCCCCTGATGCTACTCTTGGTTACTAGGACAGCTCTGCAGCACTATACTAAGGTAGGGCTTGATTTCCAGGCTAATTCTTCCTGAGGAACACAATTGATATGACTAGGGATATGGACTCCTCCTCTGGGGAAAGGAGAGAGAGGAGGAGCCAGGTGCTCAGGCTATATTCCTTCATTTCCAGCTGTTCTGCACTCCAGCTTACCCTGAGCAGATCACTTGGCTTTGTGCTCTACACTTCCACACAGAGACGGTGTATGAGGGCACAGTCCATCAATAAAAGCAAACATTTGTCTTGTTCCCCATCCAGGAACTTGAAGCACTGTGTGAAGAAATTAAGAGCCATTGCAAACCTTTGGGATAGCACTAAGTAACCACCCAGAGCAACCAATGCAAGTTCAGAAAGGTATTTCCCTTAACCACTAGGCCATTAGTTCTACTTAGGAGAGAGGAGCAGCAAGAAAAATAATTGAGTTCTGTTAGCTTAATGGAAATTCAAAACATCTGAGGCAAGAAAATAAAAATCATCCATGAGTGGTTGTTTCCCTCTGTGTAGAAGAAAAGAAATAAGAAGTTTAGCTGAAATGAAGTGGAATAAGGTCACTAAACAAGTGTGGGCTTTGCATTTACTGTTCCCTGAAACACTTCTAAGTGAGGTCCTGTAACAAGACCTCTTTCTCACCAAGGGGCCTCCCATTAGAACCCACACAAGAGTCCTGGGACACAGGAACAGCATCATCTTAATTTTCAAGTGGAGAATAAAGGCAAGCTGAGGCTCAGTGGTGTCCCCAAGGTCACTGCTGGGGACTGATAACTGAGCCCAGGTTTCAAGTCACAAGCTACTGACTTAGCAGTGCTTTGTTCTTCCTCTCTCTGCCAAAGGCCCTCAGTGTCACTGAGGGCTGCCTCCTTGGTTTACCTATTGACCCATGAAGAAGAAAAGAATCCATAAATTATTCTGAAGGTGCCAGGATAAGAAGCACCCTCCCACCTCTGTGTGGCTGTTCTCACCTGACACAGCACAAGCCTGGGCTCCCATAAGGAACAGCAGAACCAGGCCCACAAAAATCTGGTTAGATTATGAGGAGGTAAGCCTGGAGACAAAACCAGAGCCTAACATCAACTTCTTTTCTCTTCAGCCTTTCATTAAGTTTCTAAAACACGTTGATCTCAGCCTCCCAAGTGACTTTATCAGAACCCTGACTAACAGACTGCTTTGATTTCATCCTGCGTGGAGCCACATCATACCCAGATAACCCAACAGTTTTTTTATCAGGAGGCACCTGTGTCCTACAGAGCTTTAATGATTTGTCTGGAACTTAATTCCATTCTTTCTGTCCATAACTTTCCATATAATCCCCAACAGTGGAAGTTTAGCAGTCTAAAACACAAGAAACATTTTTAGCACTTAGCTCAAGACCTCTAAAGCCACTTTCCTGGTTTCTACATACATTTTGATACCTGAACTAAGACAAATCTGCCTAAATTGCCAGCACATAAGTAAAGTGTGGTCTAATTGCTCATTGCCAACACACACCCAGACACAGACTAGAGTAAAATGCTCCATTTCTTAAACTTTAAAATGCGAGCAGGCCACTCAAAGGTTTATACATGAACAAAGCCATGCAAACATGAGCCTTTAGGCATCATCGTGGATAGGACAAAATTCCATAAACCTTCTCTTGCTTACTGTCATACACAATCAAACAGAAACACAATATTCTGAGTTGGAAAGGACCCACAAAGATCAAGGTTGGAGGGCCTACCACTGTGTAAACCCCAACCTTTGCCTCGAGAAAATATTCAAACACAATATTAAATAGCATTTATTAGCATTCTACTTCTCCCACCCTGATCATTGCCAGGCACAAGGGGGTTTTTTCCTCCATGGATTACTGGCCCTACTGTTAAAGATAGGACACTGCCAGTAGTTTAAATTTCTCACCTCCATCATATATTTGAAGAGTTGGCTGTATGACAGAATATTTTTATTCTTCCTAAACTAGCTGTTCACCTGGGAATAAACTATAAATTCAGGAGAAATGTCCATGGTATTGTTCCTCTAAAAAACCTCAGTGCCTCTGCATCTTCCATTTGGTGGAGTTTTCGTTACTTTAATTCATATTTGCAAGCTTAAAACAATTAATATAGCACACCAACAGTTTCCAGTGGTGGCAATGACAGCAGAGCTGTAGGTAAACCAGAGCCAGGTTAGGGTCCAGGAACACAGGAACAAGTGACATCCTGATGCAAACTGCACTTCTGTTTACTGAAAGGTGTTCCCCCCTCCCCATTCCCAGCAACAACTTTTATGTAGTTATTATTCAGGTGTTCGCAAAGGAAAACCTGGTTTTCTTGACCCTATTGACAGCATTTTTAATGTTAATTTTTTTCAGATTAGAGGTTGAATTCAAAGTCAGGGGCTGTGAGTCCTTTTCAAGACCCACTATTAGGCTACTGTGAAACCTCAAGCCTCTTTTCCCAGGAGTGATATGGTTGAAACAGTATTTATTCTTCATAAAAGTGCCTTGATGCAAATCCCTACCCAAGAACTAATAGCAAGCACTAAACCCTAAACTATAGATTAGAATTGTTTTTGCTGTGTTCATGTAACTCCTGCCATGTCTCCTGATCCCTCACCAGCCCAAAAACCAGAGTGGTTTTTTGACATTCAGATGCTACTGGATAATCCCATTTGCAAGGGGAACCACAGACTGCCTGATGTTAAATGTCATTTCCTGCCTCCTCCTTGTATGTCCTGAGCTCCTCATTTTGTTGTATCTATTTCCAGTCAGTGGTCTGACTGACTTCTCATGAGCTCTCTGCAGCACCACTTGCTTGACCATATCCCAGGTAAACAAACTCCTAAAAATAAAATTGCTATTCCATTCCAGGTGTGGAGGCCATTGCTCAAAAAAGCCAACACCCAAATGCAAGTTAAGAAGGAATGAGATATCTCAACTGAGCCAGTCAAATCATCTCCCTGGAAGGAGAAAAGAAATATCCATACCTCAATATCCCCTTGGATGGGTGAAACTGAGGTTAGAGAACATTAGGGTTTTGTCACACGAGTTGTCCAAACAGGGCAAATCTTGCTCCTTTGTAACTGCACAACTCCTAGCTCTGGACTGGTAAGAGGGAGGAAAAGGGGAGAAATTCCTGTCCCGATCCCTCCACCACCTTTAAAGCCCTTAGTCACAACAGAGGCAGGACTTGCAGCATCAGGCTGTGAGCTGCAGGAAAAGGTGGTGCAATCCCATCTGTGCCATGGCACCAGGCAAATCTGCACGTTTAACTTTGCACCCAAACTACCAAAGAGCAGCAGATGCATTTCATTCTCTTAATGGCTAACCTGTTTCCTTCCTGGTGTTCTATTATTTGCTGAAGACAGCTGTGGACATAAATTACCTTTTTGCCTTCAGCCAAAATAAATAAATATTTATGACTAATTAGAACTTGCCTTTCGGGGTTGTGAGCCTTCACCTGGCTGAACAAGAGGCAATGCCATAGGTCCCAGGAACGGGGAGCAGCTGCTGCGCCTCTAACCAGAGGGGGAAACCAGGAAACACCAACTCCACAGCAACCCCAGCCTCCACCTGCACCAGGATGTATATCCCTGTACAGCAGGGATATATATAACTGCTGTACAGCAGCTTAATGCCAGCTCACCACAAGTTACTCTGCTGAGTACAGGGGCAGAGAAGGATGGATGCCTGCTTTTTGTCAGGCCCCCAGCCTCAGGCACTGTAGGAACTGTAGCTAAACAACGTTAAACCACGCTCAGTAGCAAATTTTCCAAAAATAGCCATGGTAGTAGTCAAAGGGGAAGTGAAAAGATGAATAGTGTAAACGCTGACTTGCTGAAATCCCTTCCTATAGTTCCAGTAGTCCCAGGGATTTTGAGGGCAGGATGAACCTTACAGAAAGCGGGCCATCTAGTGGCACTGCTCGGCGATTGCGGCACAGGGAGATGCCTCCACAGACGCTCCTCCATCAGGACTGGGACAAATCAGAGGAACAACAATAACTGCGCCTAAGAGTCCTCCAAAATCCCCACACGGGATAAAATCTTACCACAGGAGTTCACGCAATAATTTCCCTCTCTAAATAACTAAAAAAAATAACACCACCAAGTGATCAGACAGGTTTTCCACCTGATGGGTTTTTCTTTTGTAACACTCTTGCTCTTTGCTTCCCTTTCTCTCTCAAAACCAGTCAAAAATTACGCATTATGCATCCTGCTGCACCTGAATTATGGATTCACATTGGAAAAACGATGGTTTTGCCATTTTTTGTAAAAAGTTAAAGGGGAGAGCTCTAGTACTGGGGAAAAGAGAAAGGCTTTGTTTACCTACACATCCTAATATTTGATCCCAGAATAGTTTTGCTTACTAAGCATTTCCAGCAGCTCTAAGCAGATCCCCCACCAAGCTCTGCTTTCTGCAGTATCACACTGTGAGCAGGCTTCTGTTAGCAAAATTTTCCATAGTAATAGATAATCACATGTCGAGAGTTTGTCTTTAACACAGAAAAGCTCAGTGCTGAGCTGGAAATGAATCCAGTACAGATGCAGTAGGATCAATAGGGAAAAAAAATTAAAAGGTCCTGGTTTGGGTTTTTAAGGACTTTTTTTGTCATCAAACCTTATTAAGACTTTGCATTTGATTTTGGGTTATGTGTTACACATTGAGGAAAGAGTTCATGCCCCAAAACCTGCATATTAATCCTACAGTTGTGATGAACAAATAAGGAGAAAATAGTAAAGCTTGTCAATTAGCCAGTGGAGACTGCAACCAAAACCATCACAATTCATAAAAGCATTTCATGCCTTCCTCTGTACTAGCACAGAATACCACTTCATTGCTTTTTAGTGTTCAAATGATTCCTCTCAAAGGAAAGCTGAAAGGGGAAAGATTTTACAACAGTGAGATGTCTCTACAGTCAAGGCAGATTTTGGTCAAGCAAACTGTTTTTTTAAAAATTTGATATTCATAAATGACATCAAGCAAACAGCTTTCAAATGGTGAATGAGAAATCCAGCCATGTCTTGACTATGCTCAAAGGACCAGGCTAAAGTGGAAGTACCAGATTAAAAAAACCCAAAACTTTTTAATTTAATTTCTGTTTAAATTGATATTGCACAGTTCCACGACTATGCATTTCCTTTAAAACTTAAATTATTTCTACAGAAGCTCCCAGGTGATACTTGCTTTCTCAGAGCTGCAGGCTGAGGCAAGCAAACAGATGAGTTGGTTACACATCTTCTCACATCACAGAGCTCTGCCCTGTCACAAGCATTTGTTGATGCTTGATGTCTTTTATTCCTAGAATGTTGTTGCCTTTGTATTTTCCATGGAGCCTGCTGTTACTTACAGAACAGGTGGCAGAAACAGGAGGCTGAAAAGGAAATTTGTTTGGGGGCTTAGGGCTACAAGTAAAGGCCACCAACTTGCCATCACAAGGGGATCTTTGTGGGCTCATTAAGCAAGTTTCCTCACGGCACTCCCAGTAACCAGCCACCCACAGGGCAAAACAAACTCATTTTCCATAAGCAGATTCACCTGCCTTCCATGCCACATCAGGACAAGAGGGATAAGTGCTGTTTTCCCTGAACTGAAGACCAGATTGCAAGCTTTGTTAGCTGGCATTGTAACACCCTTCCTAGCAGTTTTGGGTTTCTGACCTGCACTAAAGTGGCAGGTAACAGTGCATGCATCAGTAGCTCTGAGTCCATTTGCATTCAGCTCCAGGAACCCAAAATTTTGGCTTCAGCCACCAACGGCCTTGAGGCAGGTGGGTCACCGCCCACACTCAGGTTTTGAGAGGCCCATAAACTCCCCACAGGTGGTCCCCACCGGAGGCTTGCATTGTAACCCTGCTCAGAACCACTTTATGCCTCTGTTTCCCCACCTGAGGAATTAGGGTAACGTGGCTTTGCCAAAAACCAGCAGCCAGGAGAGGACAAGCAGTGCACGCACAGGCCAGGTGCAGCACACGTCCCTCCCAGTTTTTTTGAGCCATGGACAAGTTGATTGAATCCAGTCAAGTTTAAATGAGTTATGTGAATATAGGGCTGAGGTGGAGCAGCAATGAATCATCTTTTCCTCCATGCTTATTCTTTGTACAATAAAGTATTGCAGACCTCTAATTCCTCTGCTAAACATCCATAATTTTCTGACAGCTGATGAGTCTTCAGGGGTTTCATAAGTGAATCAGGGCAACAGACACAGACAAGTCCATTAAAGCAGGCTTCACTAAAGCAGAGTTGTAAAATTTATAGACTTCTATTTTAACACAGAAGTGGTTTACATCACTTCAACTACTGGCAACTGATCATGTCACCCTTAACAAAATCATTCCATTAGGGGCTTATGAAAAGACCATAAAGATACACTGTCTGTTTACCACGATTTAAAAGTGAAAGAGGGCACATCACCCCAAGAAAAGGTACACCATCCAGCAAAAGAGTGCTAAGCTGTGTTCACAGGACAGAGAAAAACCCCTGTGGAGACACCAAAACCCCTGTGGAAGTGCTGGGGAGATTTGACAAAGCAGGAGAGGCCTCGTCATCTACTGCTTTGTAAAATCTCGTTGTTTTCCTGGGAACTATTTGGCTGAAGAAGACCAAAAAAAGCCCCTCGTGCACATTTCCCTTCCCTCTCTAAGGAGGGCCATACTCTGCTCTTTCCTACACAATAACCCAAGCATAGCAAAACACATAAATATGCCACCTGCTGTTCCTGGATCTCCTCCATCCTTACCTGCTTCTCTTGACAGACACCCACCAAGTTGCTCCAGAGGGCAGCACTACTGCCCAGGTCAGCAGCCAAGACCTGGGACATCGCTTCCCAGCCCTCCCCTCTCTCCAGAAAACCCACAGCTGCCTGTCCCAGTGCTCTTAACCTCTCTGTTTCCACCCGCACCTGCAAGTAAAGGAGCCAGATCCCCTCTCTATAGGTCACACCTGTGTTTTGTTCTGCTCCTCCTCCGCCTCCAGCCCATCCTCACTCCCCACATGGCTCCCCTCTGGCCATCGGAATCCCCCAGGGCTCGCAGAAGCAGCCCTAGGCTATCCCAAAGAGTCAGCACCACTGCCATAAGGTGAAGATCTGAGAGTTTTCGGGAGGGTTATCTCAATTTCAGGACGGGAATATCAAGTTTTCATGCCACATCTGATGTTACCTGGCATTCACGTCGTGTAGAAAGGACTGCTTTGAGTACATCAATCACCCCAAAAGAAAACAACGGAGGGAAAGTATACACCAGTGATCCTTTCTCCAAGCAGAGTAGTTAAACGTGTCTGCAGCAATCAATCAAGGTTCCAGCAAAACCTGTTCTACCAAAGACAGGTGATCTTTTCGAAAGAACAGATTCCTCTGAAAACTTCATTACCATGCGTGAAGACAGAGAGTTGCCTCTTGACAGGCTCCTTAATGCAGCATAAATTTTAATAAGCCAGCACACACCACTTCCCAGGTGTTAAATAGGTGCGAGTGTGCCCTGGTGATTGCAGCAGACTCGCCGTGAATTCAGCTTTTAAAGATATTAAATCTTACTGGAAAAGCAGAAGGACCATTTGCTACCACAGAGATTAAGTAAAGCCTTGTGTACAAAGGCTGGAATGAAAATTAATTTGTTTCTCTCTATCAGCCGCTTTCTTCAGCAAGCAGGGACTTGTCTTTTAGCCATTTTTGCAGAGTGCTGTTTCTGTCAACACAGATCCAGAAAAAGTACAAAATTAAATTCTAAAAAAAGCACCCATAAAGACAGAACTAATAAACTAAGCAGACTGGGGATGAACATTTTATCCCTGATCATTACAAAAATTATCCAGGAGATGTGAAATATCATTTTAAGACCATTGCTATTGACATGATCTGTTCTGAAGATGTTTATTTTTCTGAAATCAAAAACAGGATATGCATTTTCAGAGAGAAGTCACCTGAAGCACATGGTGCTGAATTTCACTGAAAGTCACACAGAAAACATGTAACATTCGGATTTGTGAGGCTTTCCATAAACAATTCCTCCAATTACTATCTAGATTTCTCATGGAACTGATTAATACTTCAATTATTGTAACTACATTAAGTAATATATTCCCCATTCTCTGAAACTTTCAGTAATTACTATGTGGTAAAATACCAAAGTAGTAGTAGTAGTAGTAGTAGTAACAATAATAATAATAATAATAATAATAATAATAATAATAATAATAATTTCATTCTGCAAGTCCAAACCAGATGGTTTGGTTCTGTACTGAAAGTTTTGTCAGCTCAGATGTGCCCATACACGTGAACAGAAAACCTGTTTGACTGAAGTCCCCTCAAGGCACCTCAAAAGAGATCTTAAATGACTGTCAGAATTTTGACAGCCCTTCACAGAGGTGGATTTTCAAAGTGAAATTTGAGACATGTAGCAACATTTGAAAGGAAGCAGAACACTAGAGAGGTTCTCAGGAATGCCAAAAAATTAAAGGTACTGAGCAGGTCCTGCACAGCTGTGGCTGTGAGTGGAGCTCTGCTACCTGTCACTGTGAAATACACCAGATTAATCATCAGAAAAAGAAACAGGTTGCTCTGTTTGGTTTAGATTATTTGTAAATACCCAAATTAGGACATTTCTGGCATAATCCTTCAGGCCTCACTGGGAACTGATCCTCTGGTCCATGAGCCTTTGTGTCTTTTAATCTACAAATGGGAAAAGAGGTGACAGCTTGGTTAGTGTCTCTTCATAAGAGCACAACATTATTCCTTCTAGTGCACTGTCTAATTTTCAACATACAGACATGGAGCTTTGTGTGTCTTTCCTGGAAGATCATTTCTTGCATTACCACACCTTGTTGTCAAGTACTATCTCCTGCTTTTAGTGTTACTAGTCCCTATCTGCACTCTCTTATGCCCAGTTACAGATCATGCTAAATAAATCATCTTTTTCCTCAGAGTTAATATCTCTCAAGTATTTGCAGATGATTTCGTTACCCTATAGCTGCCAGCTAACAAAAGCATACATATTCAACTGTTTCATTCTTTCCTTCTGGATTCCCCAAAGGCTTTTCACGGCTCTTATCCGAATTCCCTCTGGTGTTGCCGACAATGGCCCAGTAATGAGGTGTCCCAGCACCTTAGTTCTGAACAGAAGGGACATTTTGCCCCCTCCCAGGACAGGATACCTGTGCCTGTGCACTTCAGCAACCCGCAGGGCTCAGGAGTATTTTACTACTAATGATTCCATCTTGTATTTCTCTCACCCTGCAGCTTGTTTACATCTTCCCACCATGATTCATCTGGCTAATCTTCTAGAGCCTTTGGCTTACTTCTGCCTCTCATCACTGATTAAACAAAACGACGTGCACCTTCTGTTGAGAGGTTGGACACTGGGAATTTAGAAACATCCTAGAAGATGTCTGGACAGTGGGACAGGCTCTTTGCACGAGGGGTAGCCTGCCCTCCTTCCTGAGCAAAAGGACCAATCAAAGGATTGGCAGCATCAGTCTCTGGGAAAACAAAGCACCTATAACACCAGCACAGAAGAGTGGGATATCCATCCACCTTCCTGCCCTGCGACCATACCAGCAGCGAGGAAAGTGCTGCCTCCACAGCTGTGCCCTAAAACACTTATCAAGAAATGGAAAATCGTTTGAATGCAGCAGATGTTTGATGCCACTTGGGTGTGTGATGCCAAACAACTCCCCTGCTTGTCCTTCCAAATTACACTGCAGATGACAGCACTGAAACATGGAGCTTACTTAGAAAGAGCACTTGTTTTGGGAATCTGGGGTATTTATTCCTACACTGCAGGTATTTGTGAAATGAGAACATTTGAGATGCAGTACTTGTACCAAAACAAGACAAAGCAAAGAGATTATAATCCTCCAAGCTCCAAATGTTTCACTGAGTAGCCCCCACAAACTTTTCTGCTGCAGTGTTGGTGTAAAATACTTACATGTCAGAGAAAAAAGGTAACTCAGCCTGTGCCCTGTCAGTCATGCCTGTAAAGAGCCATTTCAAAAATCAGATTCTCTCTGCTCCATGCAATACAATAAGCATGAAGGGCTTCTGCAAATCAAGTTATTAGAAGTGCCCCAACCATTCCCAAGATTTTAAACACTCCAGGGCTACTTATCTGTGAAGTCACCCGGATCTAAAGGTAATCTCTTGGTGCTCATACAGAATATGCGTCACAGTTTTATGGCTATTTATATTAATTGAGCAAAACCATTAGTCACCTCCTTCCTAACCACTGATGTGAGGCCAAAATCATTCCCACCACTTTCAGAGAGGAAGAACAAGAAAATCATATAGATAAGAGGCTGAGAGTGTGCAGCAATTTCAAAAGCTTGCAATAAAAAGCCATAGTAAGCCAGCTGGAAGAAGGGCCAGAGCAATACCAACACCCTCTGGAGGAGGGCCTCTCCTACTTGATTTTAACCTTACCCCTGCACCATTAGCAGATTCTTCCCCCACGCCAAGTCACCCAGCAGTGAGCAGGAGAAGAGAGCTCAGATGACTGCAGCAAGGGCTGGAGAGCTGGAATATCCTATGTTCCCTCTAGCAGTGCCCTCGTGCTCACAGCACGCTGCCTTCTAACGGAGCGAGGCACAGCAGGAGTGAAGCAGGCAGACCGTGTACTGAGAGGCACTTGTTGAATTAGCAGCAACCTGCCCTGTAAAAATACACCCTGCAGCAACACTGGAAGCCTGGCTGCCTGCAGCCACACTGCCCCAACAGCTGCCATCTAAGTGTGGCCTAAAGAAGAACCCCTAAACCCCACGCTTTTAAACAAGAAAGTATTAAAATAATTTC
Organism: Ifrita kowaldi; assembly: GCA_013398055.1. Classification (NCBI taxonomy): domain Eukaryota; kingdom Metazoa; phylum Chordata; class Aves; order Passeriformes; family Cinclosomatidae; genus Ifrita; species Ifrita kowaldi. Next base: position 30,560 of record VZRS01014785.1, read on the forward strand.
TTGTTGCCAAGCTCACTGCACAACTGTTAGGACCTGTTCTTAGCTTCTCCAGAAGTCCGTCCTCTAAGGACAAACCCGTATCTGTCCATCTTCTGCCATGGTGCAGAAATTCACCAGAGTGAGCACAGGTCAGAACTTGTGCTCACTTAAGCTCACTCTCTGAAAGACACCCTGGTTCCAGAGAGCTGTCCAAAAAACCTGCTGTGAAAGGTCTGCAGCCAAAGGTCTGCCTCAAGCACGAATTTCCTAAAGGCCCAGTGGCCGAGCTGCTTCCTCTGTGCCACCTCTGATGCCCAGCACAGGATGGGGGCAGTCAGCACGAGGGTGCCCCATGCTCCAGGGCTCCACATGGACACCAGCCCCAAACAGTACCTGGGGAGCAGCAGCTGCTGTGCTGGGACCAAAGTGGTCCCTGGGGGACATCAGAGATGGGGAAAGGTCAGTCATGGGCTGTTGCCAGGTCTGTTCCCACCCTACAGGGAGTGAAGCTTACTTAACATTTTAGCTATACGATGGAATAACTCCTGTGGAGTAAAAGGAGGAAAACTGAGTTAGATGTGGTTAAAGCTGGGGGGGAGGGGAGGGCGGGGGGATGGAAATAGTTCTTTTAAAAGGTGAGTGTCTTCTGCACTGGAAAATGCTACACTTAAAAATTCTCTAATCGGGTCAAATTCAGATCTCTATACGCCAAAGGAAAGCCAACATAATCTCCTCCGCAAAGAGAGCCTGAGGGGAGTTTTATAATACTTTCTTACACGGTAAAAGGTGCACGGTGAGCGCACCTTCAAATTTCCCCGGAATTTTACATGNGCGGAGCCCGTCCTGCCTTCACCCCCCGCCTCTGCGGCACCTCCCGCCGGGGCAGCCCCGGCGGCCCGAGGGCACCGGGGCACGGGGCGATGCGTGCAGGGGGCACCGGGGCGGCACCGCGCCTGTGCTCCGAGCTGGGGCGTGTTGTCCCTGCTCCTTGGGCACAAGGTCCCCTGCCACCGAAACGATGCTCCGAGACCACCAGCAGGAGAAGCTCTTGGGGTGGGCTGACTTCGAGTCTGAGCCTCCCATCCAGACTGAAATGCCCACATGTGCATCCATCCTCCCTGCCTCCCCACTCCGCATTTCACACGCCCGTCCACCAGCACAGGCCAAACACCTCCGAACTCCAGCGGTACCAGAAAATGTCTCTCTCCTTGAAGACGTTTGAGAACGATCCCCTTGGCCCGAAGCACAAACACCTGTCAGGTATTGCCACGGCAGTAGGAAAGTTACAACGATTTTTGGCCGCTTGACTCAGATTTTGGTGAACCACACGATTGTCATGGACACACCACGAATTCTGATTTTCATGGTACCATCTGTCTTGACTCAAGTCACATTCCCAAAGCTTATGGATATATAAGCCAGAGAAGTGAAATTTCACAGAGGGAACATTAGCACTGCTGCATATACTGCACAAATTTTGTGAGGGCCAGAGAAAGTGTACTACTTACTGAACAAANGGCGGTCGGGGGCAGGGGATGCCGGCGGAGCAGCACCCGGCCCGCGCCTTCCCGGGGGACGCGGAGAGGCGGAGGCGGCCCCGGGGGCGGCCCCCAGCCCTCCCCGCGTGTCGCGGACTCACCTGGGGGCGGCCCGAGGCGGCGGTGGCGGGCGGCTCCCNGGGGCGGCACCGCGCCTGTGCTCCGAGCTGGGGCGTGTTGTCCCTGCTCCTTGGGCACAAGGTCCCCTGCCACCGAAACGATGCTCCGAGACCACCAGCAGGAGAAGCTCTTGGGGTGGGCTGACTTCGAGTCTGAGCCTCCCATCCAGACTGAAATGCCCACATGTGCATCCATCCTCCCTGCCTCCCCACTCCGCATTTCACACGCCCGTCCACCAGCACAGGCCAAACACCTCCGAACTCCAGCGGTACCAGAAAATGTCTCTCTCCTTGAAGACGTTTGAGAACGATCCCCTTGGCCCGAAGCACAAACACCTGTCAGGTATTGCCACGGCAGTAGGAAAGTTACAACGATTTTTGGCCGCTTGACTCAGATTTTGGTGAACCACACGATTGTCATGGACACACCACGAATTCTGATTTTCATGGTACCATCTGTCTTGACTCAAGTCACATTCCCAAAGCTTATGGATATATAAGCCAGAGAAGTGAAATTTCACAGAGGGAACATTAGCACTGCTGCATATACTGCACAAATTTTGTGAGGGCCAGAGAAAGTGTACTACTTACTGAACAAATATATCCCAAAAAAAGGCACATAAATTCTACTTTATCAAGCCTCCCAAATTCTTAACAGAAGTATAGCATCACCCCAAGTCTGAGCTAAGGAGACAAATACATATTGAGTTATCATTTCACACCAAATCCTCTATCCTTATTGGCCCTCTGAATAATACTTTACAATAAAGCTCAGTATAACAATTTGAGACAATTTGGGGAAATAATCATTCACCTTTTCTTGAAGTAAAAAAACATCATTTGGACAACTTCATCAATAGTGTAGAAAATATTACCTGGTGTGAAAAGGCAAGGCTTTCATCCATCATTCTCCAGTGCCCACACATCCCATCCTGGCTCTGTGTTCTCTGACACAATAATTGGCTTTCCCATAATAATTAACTTTCCCATTTTGCTTTTATTACTATGAGCAATTCAACTACTCACTACAGAGTTTTCTTGTAAGCATTTCTTGGCAGGGAATGAAGAATTGGGATTTTTGGGAAATCTGGAGAGATTAAGACTTACATGTGGTACATAAAAAATACTTCTTCATGTGAGACTGCTCTTGTGCATGAGACACTGGTGAGTGGCTGCTCTACACAACAGGAGGCACTTCTCAACCACACTTTCATCTTTTAACAACACCTGTGTTCTAAGATACAACTGTAAAAGTGAAATTTCATTTAAAATCAGTCGAATCAGCAAAAAGATGCATCCCCTGTTTTAAAAGGAGCATTTTAGTATCAAGATTTTGAGAGAGGTTGTCCATGCAGAAAAACAAAAATACTTGATTGAGAAAGATTATGACTTTCAGCATTTCAAGGCAGTCAAGATTAATTTCTGGTCTGTAACAGATACTTGGAAGATGAATAAGCAGGAGAAATAATTGGAAAAAAGCCATTTTGATTTAATGGTTTAACTTGATTATCTGATTATCCCCCAATTTTATTAAATGGGCTGTCATCTCTTATGGATCAGATGTGACCTATAAGCTTGTCAGTACTCTGGATTCCCTCTGTGTTGTTGGGTGTCAATATGTGGTATCAGCAAACATTTTCCCTCACCTTTCCAATAGGAAAAAAAAACCAGTTTCCAAACAGATATTCACTTCATTTTCACACTCCTGAGTTCTTGTATCAAGCCAGTATTTAACCTGTTTGTCAAGTAGTATTTAAGATCAGGATAAGAGAATGTGCGTTTTTTGGCAACAATTTTGGTTTATTTTTGCCAATTCTCCATGAAAGGAAATTATAGTTTTTACTTTAACATGGATATTTGTTGCTTCTTAAGAGAATCTGAAGATGCTTCTAAAAGGTTGGAGAATCTTAAACAACACTAAAATCTGAACTCAGACATTGGTTTTGTATGTTCAGAGCCTTCAACTCTAGCTGTAACAATTCTGGCTTAGCATGACACCTAAGTCAGCAACTGGTTTCACTTGAATCCATAGAAATCATGGACACAGTTTGCCTGGAGACATGGAAATTGCAGGGTGTGGAGACAAAAAAAGAAGGGGTGTAATTTCTTTTCCTCTGATTTTGTTGCTTGTCTGGCATCCAACCTTACAAACACTTCCCACTTTCCCAAAAGGATTGCTGAGAGCTGGGAAGTGCTGAATGCAGCACTGTCTACAGGATCAGAATTTCTGGCAGGACCCTTTGGTGCAAAAAACTTTCATGAGAGCAGTAAACCCCAGGAGATGATGTGAAGGCTATGTGGAGGTGGAAACAGCAAGAATATTTGGGAGTTTACTGTGAAATCTAGTCTATGGAAGATGATCAAGGAGGCATCCAGCAAGTAGACGAAGACGTCACTACCAACTTGCCTTAAGCTGGTGTTTGGATGATTTGCTGGCAGTTCTGGGTCCCTTTTTTTTGAACAAAATTACTTGAGCATATATACCAGGCAATTACTTTTCTAAATTTTAGCCTTGGAAGCTGTGACACATTCCTTCTAACACGTAAGGAACAAAGGTACTTACCTGTGCTTCAGATAAAGAGCTTGTTTGAGTGCTTTCCTGGATCCTGGCCAGAATATCCCGTCCCTCATCACAGCAGGAGGTAGTGTTCACACCTCACTTCTGCCAGCAGCATTGCTTGCAAGGATTGCCCACCCTCCCACCCCCCTGTGGAACTGTTAATCGTAAAAACAAATTATAAATTACATTATTACATCTATGCAGAGCCTTTCTTCCCAAATAATCTTATAGGCTGGAATACTGCATGTCGTGCATGGATGTGTAAATGAGCAGGACTTGCAGCTAAGCAGCAAAGGCACATTGCAATTAAGGCTGCCTTGAAAAGAGAAGGTCAATTTCTTATTTATTTTGATTAGGCCATAAAACGTGGTCGCTGGCAGCTTGCTGTCAAGATGCTGAGGTTCTGATGCAGTTTGGTTTTCTTCTCCAGTCCTCAAATGCGATTTTCCCTCAAGGCTCGGCTCAGTAGGATAATCCAATTCAAGCATTTCAGCCCACAGAGCATTCAGCTCAAATGAAGGAACGCTTCCATGTGGGCACAGTAGATCATCAGGACCTTCCTTCTAAAAATTCCTGCTTCAGCCTAAGTGCCCGTGATTTATTCACTCATTTATTCACTCTGCAGGGTACAACACTCACTCCTTCCAAACACCCAGAGTATTTCCATTATTTCATTACAATTGAAACTCTGCCTTTCACTGTACAGAAATGCAGAGATTACTCAGTTTCTATTTCATTAACCATTTATACTGACCTTATTTTCTATGTACCCTCCTCCTACAGATTTCCAGTGCTGTGGGTTTATGCCTCCTTAATTTGTCCATTAAATTCTTTACCCTTCCTAGCACATGGGCAAGCGTTTGTGTGAAGATGACATGGATCAAAGGACACAGCTGATTTCCAGCCCCAATACATGACTTGTTTCCCTCAGGATTACATCCAGCTCCTCCTGAAGTTCACCATCACCTTCTCTATTTTGGAAAGGGTGTTTTGCCATCAGCCTGACGGATCGAGGCACTTAACAGTTCATGGGGAGAGAGCCAGAACAGGAATTTTTCCCACTCTACCTCAAGCAGAAATTTCAACATATGCTCAAGTTGACATTGTTTTTGTAATTGATGAAGAGTAACATAGCTTGGAAGGCTCCCACAAACAATAAAAACCCTTCCAAATTTGCTGATAGTAAATTGAAGTGTTAGAGAATTTAACCCCAAGTCTTCACTAATGAATGTTGTCACCAAATCCACACAACAAAAAAGTAAAATCAGATGGAATTTCCATGTAAAGATTGCCAGTAAAACTCCAAGGACTATTTGCTTATTTTTATCCTTGGAGAAAGAGTGTCTTCCTATAATCTCATCAATATTGTCTTACACCGAATATTCGTGACAATATTCATTTATCCTAAACTGAAACTATAAAACCAGCCTGGGAAAATCAGACAGCACTTGTCCTCAGTAGCACAAACTTGTGAGTTTCAGAAACATGGCTTACATCTTAGTTTGCACTAGAGCTGCAGTGTGTTAGCAAGGTTTGAAAAGACAGCATAACTGAGATATTTCAACACTTCTGAGTGGAAAATGTCAGTGTCTGGGGTTTAATGTTGGTGGGAAGACAATCAATTTTCTTATTTTAGTTCAAACTGAGCATAAAAGCTTCTTGGAAAGGCCTTTTTACTTACGAGCAACGTTTCAGAACACCTGGGAGGGATGTTCTTCTGCCAGACTGGATGTCTTGGCTGCATTTTTGCCTGCAGCACTGACCGCCTTGTTCTTGCTACCAGCTCAGCTGTTTCCTGGCGGCTGCAGGGCATCCGCAACTTGAGGGCTGGGCACCAACAGTGTTAACTGCTCGAAATGTCTGGCATGCATGTTTGTATGGTTGGGGTTTTTTTTAATTCCAGATGGCTTTCCCGACGACCGGCACTCCGGCACCAGCCCACGGTGCAGCCTCAGTCCCTTAGGTGCCACCGCACGGCTGAGGTGCGCACCCTGCACTTCTGCGGCTTCTTCTCGGGCACTGTGTGCCGTTTCGGGCACCACACTATCGGAAAGACATTAAGCTATTGGAGAGCACGAGGATGGTGAAGGNGGAACGCGGCGCGTGCGGGCGGGGCACGCGCGGCGCGCGGCGATGACGCGAGCGCTGCCCCCGTCTCCGCGCGCTGCCCCCTCACGGCGCGGCCATGAAGGCGACGCCGCTCTCCAACTGCGAGCGGCGCTTCCTCCTGCGCGCCATCCAGGAGAAGAAGGTGCGGCGCCAGCATCCCCCCTCCCTGCTCCTTTCCCTATCCCTCTCCCGATCCCCTTCTCCGCCGCCCGGGGAGCGCGGCTGTTCCCCGGTCCGCCCCTCCCCGTGCCATCGCGTGCCGGGCATGGCGCACTAACTCGCTCCATGCGTGTGTCCGTGTCTGTGTGTTCCCGCAGCGCCTGGACGGGAGGCAGTGCTACGACTACCGGAACATCCGCGTCTCCTTCGGCGCCGACCGCGGCTGCTGCATCGTGGAGCTGGGCAGGACTAGGTGGGCGCGGGGGCTCGGCCGCGGGCCCCGGGTTGAATAAAACCTGGGGTTCCCAAACCTGCAGAGATCACTGTAAACAGATTTTAACTTTTCAAGCCTTAAAGTCGTAGTATTTCGAGGGTAGGAGCAAAGAGGAGAAGATGGAAAGGAAGGAAGTGGGAAAGGGATGGGGTTTCCGTGATGATTTTAATTACAAATAATTTATAAAATGCAAAATTATTCCCAAGTTTTCATCCCTTTATTCACTGATCTCCCATTTTGCATTCTTCCACTAACCAAACGAGCCTTTATTGGCTGTGGAAAAGTGAAATACATGCACTTATATAAATATTTCATCGCAGTTTCTCATGTGTTCGAGTCAGGTTTTAGTCTTAAAAGACGGGAGTGTGTTCTAATTCCTACATTAGGTTCTTTCAATGTTGACCAGAGTTTAAATGTGTATGACAGGCATTGAACAAGAGACCGTCAGGAGCGAGGGTTACAAATTAAAACCCTAAACACACGCTTTTTTCCCCACATATGTGTTTAGTCTCTAGATTTTTCCTGATGCGTTCTGTGACTTGGTGCTTTATTTACCTTGGCAGGGTTCTTGCACAGGTCTCCTGTGAGCTCGTTCCCCCCAAGCCCAATCGGCCCACGGAAGGTGTGCTCTTCTTTAATCTGGAGCTCTCACCCATGGCTGCACCTGGGCTGGAGCCTGGCAGGTAAGGTAGCTGTCTTAAAAGGACTAAGCAAGGATGGCATAAAAGCCACTGTAATCATGTAAAGTTGGGGTTAATTTTGTTCCAACAGACAATCTGAGTTACTGGTGTCACTGAACAGACTATTGGAGCGATGCTTCAGAGATTCCAAATGCATTGACACTGAATCTCTCTGCGTTGTTGCTGGTGAAAAGGTAGGAAAACCTCCTAATTCCTGGTAAAAGATACATGTAGTCCAATTTTAACTTGGTCTGTGTCTTGTGTTGGAAAGCAGAAGTGCTGATTTTAGGTTAAAGATCCACGCATCTGACTTGAGAGGTATTTTTAACTTGCGTGTCTGCATAGGCTTTCAGAAGTACCTGGGACCCTGCAGAATGATGCTTAAATTGTGCTGAAGTGCTACATATTTTGTCATAATTAAATCTGGCACAGTGGGTATCTTGGAATATGCCGAGATCTCTCATCTTCTTAAGCAAAGACTTAAGGAATACATGCTGTTTATTTTTATGGCTCAAAAAAATGAACTAGTTTTGAAAAAAAAATAACTTATGTAGAATCAAGCTGTTTTGTATCTTTTGTATTTTTCTCAGGTTTGGCAAATTCGGCTGGACATGCACCTGTTAAACCATGATGGCAACATCACTGATGCTGCCAGCATAGCAGGGATTGTAGCTCTGTGTCATTTTCGCAGACCAGATGTGTCTGTGCAAGGAGAGGAAGTAACTGTGGTGAGTTGGTTG
>VZRS01014785.1:39151-50972 GCA_013398055.1 Ifrita kowaldi
TGTCCGGCTGGAAAAGACTGAGGGGAGACCTCGGCATCCTCAGGGCGGGGGAGAGAGGAGGGACAGGTGCCGATCTCTGCACTCTGGTGACCAGGGACAGGACTCGAGGAAACAGCACGAAGCTGAGTCGGGGCAGGTTTGGGCTGGATAGCAGGAACAGGTTTTTCCAAACATAGCGTGTTTGGGGACCGGGACAAGCCCCTCACGGCGGCGGCCGCCCTGGGGAGACACGCCCGAGGNTTCACTGATCTCCCATTTTGCATTCTTCCACTAACCAAACGAGCCTTTATTGGCTGTGGAAAAGTGAAATACATGCACTTATATAAATATTTCATCGCAGTTTCTCATGTGTTCGAGTCAGGTTTTAGTCTTAAAAGACGGGAGTGTGTTCTAATTCCTACATTAGGTTCTTTCAATGTTGACCAGAGTTTAAATGTGTATGACAGGCATTGAACAAGAGACCGTCAGGAGCGAGGGTTACAAATTAAAACGCTAAACACACGCTTTTTTCCCCACATATGTGTTTAGTCTCTAGATTTTTCCTGATGCGTTCTGTGACTTGGTGCTTTATTTACCTTGGCAGGGTTCTTGCACAGGTCTCCTGTGAGCTCGTTCCCCCCAAGCCCAATCGGCCCACGGAAGGTGTGCTCTTCTTTAATCTGGAGCTCTCACCCATGGCTGCACCTGGGCTGGAGCCTGGCAGGTAAGGTAGCTGTCTTAAAAGGACTAAGCAAGGATGGCATAAAAGCCACTGTAATCATGTAAAGTTGGGGTTAATTTTGTTCCAACAGACAATCTGAGTTACTGGTGTCACTGAACAGACTATTGGAGCGATGCTTCAGAGATTCCAAATGCATTGACACTGAATCTCTCTGCGTTGTTGCTGGTGAAAAGGTAGGAAAACCTCCTAATTCCTGGTAAAAGATACATGTAGTCCAATTTTAACTTGGTCTGTGTCTTGTGTTGGAAAGCAGAAGTGCTGATTTTAGGTTAAAGATCCACGCATCTGACTTGAGAGGTATTTTTAACTTGCGTGTCTGCATAGGCTTTCAGAAGTACCTGGGACCCTGCAGAATGATGCTTAAATTGTGCTGAAGTGCTACATATTTTGTCATAATTAAATCTGGCACAGTGGGTATCTTGGAATATGCCGAGATCTCTCATCTTCTTAAGCAAAGACTTAAGGAATACATGCTGTTTATTTTTATGGCTCAAAAAAATGAACTAGTTTTGAAAAAAAAATAACTTATGTAGAATCAAGCTGTTTTGTATCTTTTGTATTTTTCTCAGGTTTGGCAAATTCGGCTGGACATGCACCTGTTAAACCATGATGGCAACATCACTGATGCTGCCAGCATAGCAGGGATTGTAGCTCTGTGTCATTTTCGCAGACCAGATGTGTCTGTGCAAGGAGAGGAAGTAACTGTGGTGAGTTGGTTGGTTTTTTTTAAATTTCCTTAAATTTCTTTGTCATTTTAAAATTAAATGAGTTTCATAAATAACTGTGTTCTGGGCCAATTCCTTTCAAAGTACACTCCTGAGGAACGTGATCCTGTCCCCTTGAGTATCCACCATATGCCCATTTGTGTCAGTTTTGCCTTCTTCCATCAAGGGTAAGATTTTGAGGTCCTATGTACCCATTTAAGAGGTATCTTGTATACCCATAGTTACTAATATACAAACCAACTACTTTGTTTAATCAAGGGTAGTCAGTTGCCTCAAATTTCCAGTGTTGCCTTATATTTCAAAACTTGATTCTAGGACCTATTTATTGGTGGATCCAACTGAACGAGAGGAGCGGGTGATGGATGGGCTCCTTGTAATTGCCATGAATAAACACCATGAAATTTGTACCATCCAGTCCAGTGGAGTAGTTATGCTGGTGCAGGATCAGGTAAACCTTTGCCTTGATCAGTCCTTCTGTGGTGTAGAAACTGGTTCCTGTGCTGCAGTCTTGATATGGAAATATCGATGGCACTCGGAAGCTAAGAAAGCAAGTAACTGTCTGATTTTATTGGAAAATATTATGTTGTTTTAGTCCTTGTAGAACAGCATAGTACTGTGTACCGTGCTGCAGAAGGGATGTAGAAAATGCATAGTTTTTGGTATTTTTATTTTTTCCCCGTGATTTGGCTGAGAAAGCCTGCAAATTATTTCCACTTGTACTCTGAGGGAGAGCTGGAGGCTTGTATTAAGTTTTTGCATAACTCCCAGTGAATCCAGTCCCTCATGGTAAGGTGCCATACTTTAAGAGATTCCTGTGATTTAAATGTACATGATTCTTATGATGCTCTACAGTTTCAGTTAAAGACTTCTTGCTTTCCTGGTTGTAAACTGTTTTTTGTGTGTGCAACAAACAGATTCTGAGATGCAGTAAAATAACAGCTGTTAAGGTCGTAGAAATAACAGAACTGATTCAGAAAGCCTTGGAAAATGACCAAAAAGCCAGGTGAGTGCTTTGGGAGGGGATGGAAATGGGTGTTTTTAAGAAATGTAGTAAAAACTAATGTCAGCTTGTGGTTTTAACAGCGTATTGTCTTCACATGTATTTGTTTTAAATAGCAAGCATTTAAATTTGAACTTGAAAAGAGAAACCATTTTTGGGTTATTCTGAAATAATGTCTATCACTGAATGAGCAGGAAAGAAGGTGGGAAGTTCGGCTTCGCAGAATCTATACCCAACCAAAGGATCACTGCCTTCAAAATGGAGAGTGCTGCTGTGGACACCAACGACGTGGAAGAACAAGCTGGAGAAATCATCGCTAAAGCTGACCCTCCTGCTGAAGTGTATCTTTTCCAGGGTATTACTCAGGAGAAAACCAGGCTAAACACACATCTAGGATTCCTCATACTTTAGGTAGCCATATATCCTTCAGAGGAAACATCATCATTATCATACTGGTTTTGGTTCTCTCTGCTTTTAATTCCTTGCCTAAAGTGCAAAGCTGAGGTCAGACCTGTGATTATTACAGTGACTGGAGAAGTGCCACTCTGAACTCCCGGTTAGGGCTGTTCTCCCCCAGCTTAAAAACCACCTGGTTTGCTCTCAGAATACAAAGAACTTTACCAGCAACCACCACGATTTTTCTTAACTCCTGCAGTTTTGCCAATCCAGTATTGCACACTCCTGGGACAGCCCAAATTGGGGAAGGAATAGAGAGCTCCTGGGGGGACCTTGAAGAATCTGAGAAGGAAGAAGCAGCGGAAGAGGAAGGTGACAGTGAGGCAGCTGCTTTTGAGTGTGAGAAAGTGGAAACTGAGGATACAAGTACAAGGAGGGAAACTAAGAATGGTAAGTATTTGTTTTTCTTAGTATCAGATCCTATTATTACATCACTTCATTAACAGTTTAGAATTAGAATGTGGAAGGCCCTTAGGAAGAAAGAACCATTGTAGCCACTTTGCACATTTGCTAGTTCCACTTGACCTGGTAATTCTCTTAAAAACTTGATTTCTGTAGTAGAGGGAGGGCTACAAATGAATCAAAAACCCCTCTGAATGTTTATTTTAAAATACTGTGGTTATTAATTACAGGAGTTGTTTGTACAAAACTGATCACCAGTTTGGGGGTGGTGGGGTTTGTGTGTTTCTTAGATGAACCCATTGTACTGTCCGACAGCGAGGAAGAAGAAGTTGTCGTTCTGGAACCACAGGAGCTACCAAGGAAAACAAGGTAACCAGCAAGTGGAATGAGGAGGGGAAAGGAGTTTGTAAGGAGTAATTCCAGGAAGGACAGGATTTTGGCAAGGCCAAGAAAGGTTTCAGTCGATCAAAGGGAGTACAGATAACAGCTGAGAGCAAGGAAGTTTAAATCTAGGCTAAATCTCTGGCCTTTTGTCTTGGGAGGCCGGAGCCTGGCTGGTCTGCAGCTGTCTGAGATGCTTACGGGTATTTGACTCATTTTAGTCCTTCCAAAGGGAGTGAGAACATAAAAGTGGGTCTCAATCAGTGGCTCCTTAGAGCTGCAGGGATTCTGTGCGCTGCACTAGAGCTGATGTTGAGTTCTTGCTCCAAGAAGCGAGATTTGCTGCTGTACCCCTGCACTAGCCATGGAAACCCTTGGCTTCCAAGTGTGGTGGGAGGTTGCCAAGTTATGGATAATCAGTCTGTGTTCTCTTGAAATAGTAAAGTTTCTCTGATACAACTGTTGTTTGCTGACAGAACACAGACCAGCTCCAAACAAGAAAATCCAAGTAAGAAAGCATTTAACAAAAGGAGAAGAAAGAAGAGAACGTCTCGTTAAAGCCATCATCCCTCCTGCAGGAATGCTGTATAATATGGAGTTTGGTGTATTATTACTGAGCTTATTTTTGTAGATAATTTTATTTCTTCCCCTTCCAGTATCTGGTTCTGCTTTTATGTATATGTTAAAACTATTGTACACAGATTTAAATAAAAAATGGTGCCTGTAACTGAAATCCCAGCAGAACTGCAGCAGAAACTCGCCTAGTTCAGCTTTCTTTACAGGGGAAAGTCAAATGTGCTGTGATCAAAACCTTCTTGCCCCTGTTACTCCACACCAAATAGCTTTGTATGAAAGTCACCAGAAATGCATGGACTTAACAAACCAGTACAGAACTTCAGTGGAGTTTCTTAAAAAGTTTAATTAAATATTACATGCAACAGACAGGAATGCGTCTTGAACTATACGCAAGGAGTTACGCTCTGAATTTAGGATCAGGCAAAACAAAGAGACAAGGAGGATTCCAAAATACCTGATCTGGGCGCTTTGTTTGCAAACAAGTGACACTGGAAACACACACATATTTACAGAGTGAAGCAGGGCTATTTTACAGGTGACCTCAGCATTACATGAGCTGTGACCAGGAGAGAAGTTACTGTTGCAGATTTTACATTCCCCAAATCTGGTTAAGAACTTAATGTAAGAAAAAAGAAAAAATACATATGTATAATCAAATTGCTCCCAGCCAGGCAAAGCTTGAATCAAGTTGTGCTCTTTCAGAAAGGGACCAACACACAAAACCTCTTTTCTTCAGGAGCTAAACCAGTGCATTTTCTTAGTGTCAGTTCTTCCAACCCAAAGTCACTGTCCTGAGTACAAAAATGGGTGAAGATGCAGTTCCTTCTTAATTCTGTAGTACCACAAGACTGTAAACTTCTTCAGAAAGAAGAACAGTAATTTTTGCACTGCTCTCTCTCTCTTCCTACATAACATCTCATCCCTACATTCTTTAGAGCCTTTAGTTGGAAAGGCCTAGGAGTTAACCTGGATAGGCTTAACAGTAGTACAGTACAACCTGGGATATGTTGTTCAAAGCTTAGAAGCAAAAGCTGGAATTGTCCCATATTAACTTCGGAAAATGAGAAGGTGGAAAAAGACAGTACTTACTAGCACAAGCAAGAGCTGCCCTGAGGAAGGAGGAACTTGTCATGCTGGGCAGAGATGCAAGCCCCTGACTGAGGAATTTTTGTTAGGCTGCATAGGAAGTCAGGTTGGTAATGGTGGATATAAAGCTCAGGGAGCGTGGAAGAATTTTTCTCTGTGCTATGGGAACAGTAAGGGAACAACTTCCACTGAAACTTGAGAACAGCTCTTTGATTAAGCACTAAGTTAATACTAAAACCCACTGAAGTCCTTTCACCTAAGTATTGTGACTTGCTCTTTTTCTGGAGAAAATAATTAATAAGCTTGCTTTAAATTACCCTCCAATGTTCATACTTCTCAGTGGTCTTGAAATACACCACAGAAAGGAAGGAGAAAGCAGAACCAAGTTTCCCAGGAAGAGCACTGTGGCCTGTTATCTTCAAGTAATAGCTGCCAGTCAGCATTGCCAGTTACCCTTCCAAGGTCACAAACAGTGAAAAACACATTCCTCCCTATACAAGCTCCATCTCCTGCAAGGTTAAAGTGTTTCCAACCCCAAGTACCAGACATGATACATTGCACAGGCTGTCCCCAGTCCATTTTAAATATCAGTGGCAGCCTACTGAAATTAATCTAAATGAAGGCTGTTGGCCAATGAAATGTGGTTCTTCATTAGCCATCAGACAATGCATAAAAGTCCAAGTGCATCCTAGGAAGCTCAGATTGGCCAAAAGGCCACTTCTGCTGCATATTTTGACCAGATTTTTGACCACCACGCTCAGCTCCCTTGGTTTTGTAATTGTGGTGGTTCAGGGAAGGCTCAGGCAGCAGCACAAGGGTGGGGGCAGAGTAGTAACTTTGTAGTTGCTGAGGTGAGACACAGAGTTGTGTCTCAGTAACACCTGCTTCTCAGCCTGACAGATGAGGATTTTAAAGAAATTATTTCAAATAGCCCACACCCTAAGAGCTGTTGGACATCTGCGAGGAGGAGTTTATACTGCTGGGTGCCCAGATAACCAGAGAGACAACATTGACTCAACTTCAAGTCAAAGAGGGACAGGTTTCACAGGGCAGCCCTTGCCAAAAGGCTTTAGAAATGAATGCCAGGTTAAGATGGTAGTACTATACCTCAGTGATTTTAAGCTATTGGCGAAACCACTAACATCATCAGATACAAAAACTGTTTATTGGCCAACCTGGAAATGGCTTAATTCGGCCCACTTCCGTGCACTCGCTGCTTTACACACAAACAACAGCAGGTACAGGGCAGCATCACTCCATTTACACAGGCTGAAGGTAAACATTCACTTGATCTAATGCTGATTAAATGCCAGTTTGCTCATGTAACAGTTCCAGAACTAAGGAAAAATATGGCACATTTTTGCTGTGTGCCACGACCTCCTCCCAAGCATGAGGAGTGTACAGAATTCATGCTGCTCTGCATGCAGCCCATCCATGCCAGAAGGCATTCCCTGCCCTTGAGGACACAGAGCAGCAGTTCACCCCCCTGCAGTTTAATCCCTCCACCACCCCTAAAGAGGTACAAGGCAAGCAGACCGAGGACTAATTTTCTCAGTAGGCATCAATGGACTTTTGGGACAGCCAACACATCAGTGGGAACTCCAAGGGTTTTAGATTAGTATCAGTTTTACACTTGGACTAGAAAATACCAACAGCAAGACCATTTTCTGCGTAGCAGAAGCGTGAGGTATGAACTGGTGCAGGAGTTTTAACTGTGCAGTCCCTGCAGCAGAGCATTCAGCCTTTCCCCTGATGAAGATCTGGCACTACATTATATAGCAATTGGGGCACGTCCTAAAGAGCCTCATGAGTCGGTTCCAGCAAGGTGTTCTCCTCATGGCCATAGTTTCTTCCAGTTCTGTAGCCATTAAGGCACGTTTTGGATCTATGCTAAGTCTCAGTTTAAACTAGACAGTATAAAAATGCTACTGATACTCTGTGGAGTCCAAGTATTTCTTACCCAGAAGGAGAAAAAGCCCTACTATAATAATGCACTGCTAATATTAACATTTAGTCTATAATTAGATAAGCAGTCTCAGACTTCATGTGGCCTGCATGGTTAATTCTGTGCCTGAAGAGAACATTTTGATAAAAACACAGCTAAAACTCTTAACAAGATTGCATGTACAAAAGATTTACATTAAAACCACATGAAACTAAACTTCATAATTGAAGTCATCAAGGCCTGTATTCATATTCTGAGTGATCATATCTAGAATCCTAGACCATGTTTAAAACTGTACATCATTTCCTGGTAATATACATCTGTTAAAAAGATCAGTCTCTTGATTATTACAATAAGTTTAGTGTGTCTGGTGGGTCAATGAGCGATACTCCGTGGTACCTAGAGAGGGAAAAAGAGAGGCAGGATGTCATCTTGCTCAAGTGCTCTCTGCCATGAAGAGCAGCATAACACACTGTAGCGAAACACATTTCCCACCAGGCAGGAACCATTCTGGGGCTTGTTGGCTGCCGTGCCCCACACAGATTTTTAGGAGCATTAGGTATCACCAACTGTAGGAATGTCAAGAAAATTCCTCCAGTTTCTACCCGACAGTTCAGGCAGCAACAGAATACCAAGTATTGCTTTACAAAGCACTGTGAAGAAACCCAGGGAGAGTCTTGTCCCCATTTCACTGAGGAGGTGGATTTGGTTAGTTGAGTCTGCCTGAAGACTCAAAAGGTACACCCACACCGTGCCAGGCAGTTACACGTACGGACAACTCAGGTGTTAACATCTCCACAGATACTCACTTGGTACTCTTGTACTTTTCCCGTATGGACTGTTGCGTGTGCTGGGCTGCTTTGAGGTAGGTGTTGTGTAGGTCTATGAGGCAAGGCTTGATGTCTTCAAGGGTGTAGCCAGTTACTTTGCACAGGGATTCAGGCTGAGGGGAGAAAACAAAGGGAGAGGGACATTTGAATGTTGCTGTTTGCTTATGCTGACGACCAGTGGTGGAGTTTTATCTTCCTGTTGAAACCATATTACCCACCCATCCCATTTTTCAAATACCACAGGGAGCAATCCCTAATTAAGAGGCTAGGAGCACAGAGGGGCTACAATTCCTACAGCCCAGCCCCAGCATTCAGAACTGTGTACTAATACACTGAACGCACAGGGAGGCCTGTGAAGGCTACACTGGAGTGCTACATACCCAGGTTTGTCCAGTGAGTGTGTAGCCCGCCAGATGGAATGCTGCAGCAGCAATAACTGATGGCAAGTATTTCAGGTAAGGATCAGCATCAATTAGACTCAGCTCTCCCAGGTACTGCAAGGGAAATGAGAAAGGGAATCATCTTCTACAAAAGTTAACAGTTGCATCAGAACCCCGACTTAAGCTTCCAATCCTGCCATCAGTTGGAAGGACAGCTTTTATTGGTTTCCACTTACTTTCTCTTTAAGCATCTCCTGCTCAGACAGCATTCCACCACATGCTTTACCAGCACATTTTATGTTTAGGGACATGTAAGAACTAAAGGGAAGAGCATAGGCAGGTCTGATGTTTGCACAGCGAGACAAAGGCTTCTGCTTAGGAGCTCTGGTACCTACCATACAGATAGGATTTATTATAACTTAAGATGAAATGTTATCTGTGCTCTGCTCTAGAAATTAGCCTCTGGATTTAGAACTTGCTGCTTGTTGAGGGGAAAACCAAAACAAAAGTCCTTTTTTGCCAAAGTGTGTGTGGGGGGGGTAGGTGTGGCAGCCGTAGATAAGAGAGAGGGTAACACCTATCTAGCAGTGCAACAACCCCCAATTTAAAGTTCATTAATCTCTGCCTGCTCTGAGTAAAGATGCATGCTTGAGCCAGGCCAAGTGCCAGCCTCTGATAAGAATGGAGTATCTCAAACAGAAAGTGGCAATAGGAGTATTAGTTGCCAGCAGTGGGGCACCACTTCCGGAGAAGCACAATTCGTAAGGTGTATAAATGTCATACATATTTATATGTGCAATAAATATCTGCAATAGAACTCTCTAATTACATGGGCTGAACTAATAATTCTTACATACCATTGACAGGCTCTCCACTTTAGCATCTGTCTGCTGGTGTAGGAAGTACTGGGTGAGGAACTGGTTGATTGTTGGAGCTGCCAAGTCAAACGACAAAACCTTCAGTATTAAGTGCTCCATCCTTAGGACCTGCTTCTTGGTGTAGGTGTCATCTGTGATGTAGACAAACTCAGCTACTTCAGGAGGGTAGATCTCTTCAAACTTTCTGCCAGGAGAAATGTTTATGAGTAAATAACTGAGTACTAGAAAAGCAGATAACCACCAACACTTAATGAAATGGTCATTTAAATTCTGATTTTGGAGGGAGCTGGGCACTGGTGCCAAACGAGTTTGCTGCAGTTGGTACAGTAGCTCTTGAATCAGCAGAATTTGAATTTAGAGAGCTACAACAGCACGATAATTTAGGACTAAGGAATTTGGGACTTGGAGTTACTGAAACCCTGGAATAACCCACTAACGTAGTAACTGGGGCAAGCACAACTTTCTTTTCACATGCCTTATGCATATTCCCTCAAACACTGTTTAGATACCAGCTGCTGCAGCTGGAAATAATGGATCCTCACTTCAGGGGCAACATACAAAGATAAGTGCCAAGCTTTTAGGTGGATAACTCCTGATTTTTATCCCAGCATGAAGCCCTCCCGAGTCAGTCCTGCTCTAGGCAACAGAACAGCAACAGCCACAAGATTTTCATCTGTATGAAACCAGCAGGTGGAACTTGAAATGAAGCAATTTCACTTACGATGCGAGCAGCATAGCTGCAGTACCCACAAGCTGAAGTTTTCCTCTCAAAACAGACATGGAAGAAAGAAACCTATCAATGTAATTTACAGCTAAGTGCAGAGTTTCATTCTGTAATTTGTATTCTTCTCCAACTTCCACCAGCCAGTCCACAAGAATAGCCCGCATGTTGTTTGTGATATCAGGTTGCTTCTTCATGTAACCTATTTTGGGCTTGCATTTCACCTGTAGGTTTAGATGACAGATAAAGTTGAGTTTGGACCACATGCTGGTAGGGAAGCAACTGTTTAAACTCCATTTATCACAGCTTAACAAATCAGAAGTAAACACTGATGAGTTTAGGATCAGTAAGTTCTGTTTCTGTAATCTTGCTTTCCAGTTTGTGTATGGCACAATCAACTTTCTCACAATAAACCAGTCCCATGCTCTTGTTTCTCCCTTTCTAGCAAGCTATAATTTAGTCACTGTCATGGTAACTCATGTTCAGATGCATTTCTCTACCCCAAACTCTTCCTCCATGGGCTGTATGCAAATAAGAAGAGACAGCAGCTCACCTCCATTTCCCTCAGGTACGTATGGATTTCGCTGATATAATCTGGCACGTTATTAACGTCTGGTGCTTTCTCTTCTGTTTCTGAGGTTATTGAAATATCCATAATACTTGGAGAATCTAAGCAGAGCATAACAGCCATGTTAAAATGGGCACCATCACACCACTCCCTCACAGCACAGGGAACCTTGTGCAGGCTCACTCAGCTGGACTAGGAGTTGAGGAGGCTCTATGGAAGTCAAATGTTACGGCAACAGGGAAGTTTCCCCTTCCCCCTTTCTCTTCTTCCCGCTAAGAATAAAGGGATGGAAAACTCTCTTGCAATTTTGTAGTGCTCAGTAGACTCTGTGTTACCTTGTTACAGAGATGTGGATCCTGTAAGCTTAGACTGTGGTTTAAAACAGGGCTGGAATGCCAGAACTTTTTGTAGATCCTGCAGAAGTGGATCACAGTAAAATCAGCCCTCAGACATTCACACGTGTTACAGAAGATGGATCTGGCAGTTCTCATTTTTCACATACTGGGAAGAGCTCAACACACGTGCAACCACTACAGAGTATAAGCTGGGAGAAAAACCTATTACATCTTGGGATCTGCCTGGGTAAAGTCCCCTTCTAACTCTGTAATGGTAGCAAAGGGCGAGGCTTTATGGGTTGCTCTTGTCTGTAATCTGGCTTCTCTCATGAGGTACTGATAGTTAAAGTTATAAAGTATAAAACTGCCCAAAAGAGCAGGGGATAAGAACACAGAAGCTCAGCTGGATTGAAGAGCTGTTGTATCCTGCTGGCAAGCTCAAAGGAACCAAACCAGCCCGTGTGCCAAACCACAGCTGGCTCTGGAAATCATTCCCTGGGTGAATTCCTCCGCGCTTCCCGGGGGCACGGCCCTGAGGGGGGAGCAGGTGGGACGCGGCCTACACGGCGCCCAGGGCCGAGCAGCGCTGCCGGGGTGTCACGTACCGAAGCTCAGCTCCATGGCGTTGCCCAGGGGGGCCAGGGGCCGCCGCTCCCCCAGGGCACACACGGCCGCACGCAGCCCCAGCGCCGCCTCCTCCTTCTGCCCCGCCGGGACGCCCCGCTGCCGCCGCGGCTCCCGCTGCCCATCGGGCTCGTCCACATGGATGGAGAAGGGCTGATGATGCTGCTGCAGCCCCGCCGCCGCTCCATGGCCC
>VZRS01014785.1:51007-103514 GCA_013398055.1 Ifrita kowaldi
AGACACAGGCGGACACGGAGGGCGGGGAGCCTATGGGGCGGGGGGAAGGCGGCTGCCTGGGACACCAGGCCCCGCGCCCGCCCAAGGGAGGGAGAGAAGTGCCTCGGGCCTGCCCGCCGGGAAACGTGTGTGGGAAGCGTGCTGGAGCTTGCCCAGCCGGGCTCGTGAACGTGTCCCGGGAGGAGCGGGCTGAGGGAGAGGGGGGGTTTAGTCGGGAGAAAAGCTGGCGCGGGACCAGCTTCACTCTCTAAAAGGAGGGTATGGTGAGGTGCCCGCAGTGAGGGGACAAGAGGAAATGGCCTCCAGCTGAGACGGGAGATTTAGATTATGAAAGAATCACAGACCACAAAGCTAATCTTTGTTCCAACCATCCTGCCATGGCCAGGGACACCGTCCACTAGACTCAGAGCCCCATCCAACCTGACCTTTAACACTTCTAGGGATGGGACATCCACAGCTTCTCCAGGCAACCTGTGCCAGGACCTCACCACCCTCAGATTAGACAATTCAGGAGAAAATGGTCACTGTTAGGGTGGAAGAGGTGGCCCAGGGAGGTGGTGGAGTCACCATCCCGGGAAGTGTTTAAGAGCTGTCTGGATCTGGTGCTGGGGGATGTGGTTTAGGGGTTACGGTGAAAATGACAAGTTCATGGTGGAACTTGATGCTCTCAAAGGTCTCTTCCACCCTTGAGGGTTCTATGCCACTTCAATGGAGTTGGTCTTTTTTTACTTGTGAACAGATCCCTGTCTCCACAAGCTGCTTCATCTCTTCTAATCTTAACCAATTAAGATCAGTTAAGCAAAAACCGAGTGAGGAGGTAGGTGGAGTTTTGAAATGAAGCACAAGGACACTGGGTAAGCATATAGGAAGTTTAATGCCATCCATCCCTAAACAAGAGTTAAAACGCAGCTGTCTTCAGTCTGCATTTCAGAGTTCTCCCCTCTCTCTTTATACACCAGCTACATCAAGTCCGGTGACATTCTCATACCACATTCTCAACACAACAGGCAAAACTAAGTTAGGTACAGCTTAAACACACAGATTTCTCCCAAATCCATCAAAGTCTCTGGGGACCAGTTTCTTCATCCATTCTTGCAGCTGGGGGACAGGCTACTCCATGTAGTCTTACACAGTAGTGAAAACATTTTTGCCAAAAGGATAGTTGGTATTTACATCTGATCGTTCTTGAGCTATTATATTAACACTGTACATAAAACCTCTGCACACAGTTAACATACACAACAGTTTATATGAAGTTTACTACTGTATCCAATATGATAATAAATACGAATAAAACCTAAAAGCTGAC
The DNA here is from genome assembly GCA_013398055.1 of Ifrita kowaldi. Classification (NCBI taxonomy): domain Eukaryota; kingdom Metazoa; phylum Chordata; class Aves; order Passeriformes; family Cinclosomatidae; genus Ifrita; species Ifrita kowaldi. The sequence continues at coordinate 52,317 of VZRS01014785.1, forward strand.
AGTACAACAAAAGACTAGAAGTGTTTTTCTTAAAAAGTGTTTTGGACTTGATACTGAAATGCCTTGGTTAAAACCAGAAAAATTACTCTGCTTTTTCCTTGTCAGGCAGCATCAAAAAAAGCAATCAATCCATCTTGATCACAGCCATCCAGAATTTCCAGAAGGAGAGGAACTTTGGTTTTCACATTGGTGCCTTTAAATTTAAATTTATCTATGAAGAGATCTGTGATCATCCCTGCAAAAGTAAAATTCCAGAAATTATAATTTGCCTTGTTTTCAGTAGGAAGTATCTACTTTTAGCTCATGATTATGTACCAACTATTCCAGTTGTTAGAAGAGTTTTTTAACCTCACGTTTTAAACAATGGTTTAAGTGTAAACAAATCCAAACAATTTAACTTTTATACATTCTTAAATGCCATCCTGAATTTGAACACTATCTTTAACCATGTCCATAAAGACAAGAATCATCTAAATATAAGCAGCTGTCTATTTCAGCCATGTCTCTGGACATTAGGCACCATTTAAATAAAGCTGAATTATCAACAAACCATAAAGTCTCTCGAGATGTGCAGGTTGCCTCTTGTATTCCTCCAGCAGCTGATCTGCCTCTTCCAAAATGCTGCGGTATTTTGGGAGCAGGAAGTCCACGTTCCCTTCATGAACTTGTAATTCCTCAAAGACAGTTTAAAATTATAAGAACTAACAGCAGGTAAATCTCGTAAGAGCAGGTAAGTAAGAAGAAATTAAGCTTAAGTATGTCAGAAGGAAGCACTTCAAAGGGAAGACAATCCCCTTCTAAACTAACAAGTGTTATTTTCAGAGTGCCTCATTTTCTAGTCTTCTAATGAAATGCCAGATGTCACTTCTCACTTCATAGACTGGATTCTCAAAATCCTGTGAATCCTGTGTATTACAGCTTCCAGTTCTGAGCCAGAACAGGATCACACCATACAGACTCAAGCCTTGACCATACTTAGTCTAAAAATGAAGGTAAATTCCTAAAAAAGTGTAACACACACTGAAATCTGAAGGTGAAACTCTGAAAGTATCACTCGATTTGTGACAGCAAGAAGTTTTGAAAGCCTCTTCTAAAATGCCAGCAGACCAACGTGGGATGGTCGATAGTAGAGATCTTTTTATGCTCCAGAGAAAGACAATTCTGTTCTAGACAAGAGGTAATTATGTTGTGCACTGTGAGTCTGCTGGGATAACAGCTTTCATCAATCATTTGATTATTTTACTGCCGATCAATGTTATCATCCAAAAACTCAGTGACAAAATAATTTGTCGAAGATTTGCTGTCTAAAAAAAGCCTAAAACAAGCAAGATGTACAACACCATTATTATTGCACAAACACAATATGCATTAAGAATAAATTCTCTATTATTGTTTACATCCCTGGCTTGCCAAACCAAGCCCAAGTAAAACCCTTTCAGTGATAATAAAGATTCACACTGTTCTCATTAGTAGCCAGCTTTTCTACTATCTAAAGAATTCTGACAAGTATCTGATGCCCCCAAAAGGACAAGAGAGAACTCCCCTCCCATTAAATAAAAACTACCAACTTGATGATGGTGAGTTTTTAACAGCAAAATCCTGGTTGTTGGAAAAGAAGTCCAAGAACTGAGACAAGCTGCCTAACTGGTACCTCCCAAAGACTGCTGAGGAGGTTATTAAGTAGAAGATTGAAAAGCAGATGATTCAGAAATTATGAGAGAATAGTATGAAGTTCCAAAGCAAAGGAGTTGCATCTGGCCTGGATGATCTAGAAAACTATAAATGTTAGTGGGAAGAGAGACAGAAGGAGCTGGAAAATAACAGCAGGCTAGAAGAGAACATTAGATGATAAAGCTGGCTGCCGTTCTGTTGTCCAATTTAAGCATCTTCAGTAATCCTACATGTTATTCACTAGTTATATGGCAAAAAAGAGAATTTTCCTTGAAGAAATCTGTCTCCTGGACACTTAAAATACATGCCTTAATTTAATTTAAGGGAACAGAAAGGGAACAGATCCCCACATGACACACACCTGACCTGAGCCGTGGTTTGGTATCTGACCGCATAATCCCCCATAAAAATCAAACCCCAGGAGTTCAGATACTTACTCTCAAAGCATCTATTAAGTGAACCTTCTTGGCCAGCAGCTGCTGATACTCTAATTTAGGGTGGATAAGCTTTAATGTGTGCCTCACAGATTCTTCATTTACATCTAGCAGGGAGTAAAAAAGAATCCCAACAAGCAAATGAGTACTACATACTCCATTTATGGGAATATCAAATGAACTGAAGGACAACAAAACAGAGAAGAAATTTTTACCATATGATATCTTGAGATTAATCTTCCTTTTAGTAGCCTCTTTGGAAAGCACATCTTTGAGGATGGATATTGTAGAGATGTTGTCAGATTTAAAATATCCCTCACCTTTTCTGTAAAGGAAGAAAAATTTTAAATGAACAAACTTAAAACACATATGCATGCATTAGGTTTAGTAATTGTATTTTACCTGTAGGTAGTTTCAAGCTGTGTTCCCAGGAAGGTGTTCTGAAAATAAAAGGTGATGCACTCTCCAGCAGGAGTCTTTTCAGGCACCTCAGGCAAGCAAAACACAACCCAGGAGTGAATTTCAGCAAAACTGAACTGGCCTTTGAGCACCAGTGTATTCATGGGCCTGTGACATTGTGAAATTAAAATAAGAAAAAACACAGTTAAGAAGGAGGGACACTGTCCATGTAAAAAAAGTTTAGTTCCACTAGGTGGTTTCCTTTTAATCAGCACCCCGTAAAAAGTCAGGTCTCTCCCTAAGTACAGATACATATTGCAGATTACAGCTATTTTTCTGTACTTCAAGATGCAAAGCTATGTGCACATTCAAGTTTTACCTCCCACTAGGCATGTCAGATCTGGAAAAAAAATCAAGTTGGAAGTTTTTGATGTCCCATTGCAAGTTGTTAAACCTGAAATTTAGGACAAAGGTAAATAACTGACAACAGCAAATATGACTAAGATAGATCCTCAAGAGCCTCCCATGCTGTAAACCCCAGACACAGCATTTTTATCAAGAACAAGGCACAGTGGAGCTCATTTGCATGCTGAAGCCATTGGTATCACCCTTTCAGCCTTTCAGTTTTGGTTGGAACAAGCAGATCCTTGGAGGCCATACGAGATGTTAGCTGAGAGTGGGCAAAAATCCATTAGAAATTCTGTAAAATACTAAATTCCTATAACAGAGAGATAAAGGTAAAAAAAGTCTTGGCTCAGTTTTGGGGCCAAATTAGCTGTGAGAAAAAAGTTAGAGGAAAAGGGTGGAGCACAGAATGAGGCTGAAACTGAAAAGACACAGTTACCTCCACAGGAAAGTTTCCTTTCTACCACACCCTCAGCTCTACACATGAGGCTGGACTATAACCCAGGGCAGCAAAATGAAAAATATCTGCAAAATCCCCAAAACAAGAATAAAGAATGGCAAAGAACCTGTTGGAACTACAGACTCAAAAATGTAGGCTAAAGGTTAGAAATTCCATCCTTAAATTTGCAGAGCAAATGTTTCAGCTGGACTGTGTCATTTTTTTCCAAGCAAAAAAAGGCATTGATTTTTCTTTGCAAATACCTGTCCTGGTCAATAGAATGAGTTCTCTGGTGAAGTGAAAGTGGCTTAATTTGATATTGATGAACTTGACAGGTTTTTGGTTGAATTCTGGGAGTTACGTACGCCTGAAGTGTCCCGTACTGTCCTTCAATGGAGCGAACCTGCAGAGAGAAAAGAAGGACCCACAGAAAAGAAGAAAAAGGAAAAGATTATTTTACCACTGCTTGGAAATTTGGTAAATATTCAAAGTATGTAAAAGAAATACTGTAGTACTTCAAGAATATTTAGAGTATTATATTTACTTGGTAGTGCCAATATAAATAAAGGAGATGAGTTTTAAAACAAAGTGAAGCAGGGTCCAATGAAGTGCTGCTGGATTAGATGAATCAAATATTAATAAAATAACACGCCCTAACTCATTTTCTGATACTCTAAAATAAAAAGCCTCAAAATTGAGAGTTTGACATAAGCATGTATCAGATTAGCAGGCTGCAGTAAAAAAGAGAAAACCTCATGCCTGTGTGCACATTGAGGATTTTCCAATCAGGATTTCCTTCATTACTTCCCCTGCTGGTTGCCATAAAATGTGTGAATTTGGTGGATCCTTAAAAATAAACTCCAAAACACCTACATGCCTTTAGTGTAATAAGCATGGAATGACAGGATTTGCTTCCTCTCCAAAATACAAATTGAGTCTATATTCCCTTGTTAGTTCCCAATGTAACTTCCTTCAAACACTTCAGAGGATAAACAGTGCCAGAGCTTTCTCTCCCACACCTCCCTCTGCTTTAAATTCCACACATCGCTTTCAGTATTTTCCCAATCTGTGATGTCCCCACTGCTTTCATCTTAGGGACACTCAAAAGGACCCCAGGCTCTCCTCTGACATATTTTTAGAAGCCTTTAGAAACCCTAAGACAAATAAAACAGGAACACAAGCCCCAGGTTAGAAGGTTCTCAGGAAAGAACCAGCAGTAGAAACTGGACTGATCCAGGTAGAGAACTCTCCATTCCAGAGCAGGAATAACTATTAATTTATTGTGGAAGATATTTTTGAGCATTTTACCTTAAGTTCAAGTCTTGTTGTATTTGCTTGGCATCTGTAAGTTGCAAGAAGAAAGTTGCTATTTGGCTGTAAACAGGAAATAAAAAACCAAACAGGAAAATAATACAAAATAGGCCTGTGGATTCACAAAATTTCTACTGGTCTGTTTTAACTGTAGACATGTTACAGTAAAGTTTTTGCTATGCATGTACAGCTATTTACAAGGGTTAAATACAAAAAAGCAATCTTTTGTTCCTCTGAATGTTCCAATTAGTTTTAATTATGATAGAGTTTTAAAAATATAAAATCTCTCTATAAGGAGAATACAACCAAAGCCTCTTATACTCTTTAGTATCTCTATGAAGATTACATGGATAACTACTTTTCCTCTGAAAAATGCATGTCAGCCTGCCCCACTCATCTGCAAAATTAGTTCAACATTCAAAAACTAAAGCAGGATCAGTAAGAAAATACACCAGAAAAAGTGCTAAATTAATCATCATAAATGGCAAGAAACCTAAAATAAAAAGCTGATTTCTGGGAGCTCCAGGGCAGAACGATGTACAAATTCAGTTCTTAAAACTAAAATAAAGGACTGTTAGAAGGAAAAAGATTTTACAGAAGATTTTCATCAATCCTAAGGTAGTTTCTGTATTTTCCCCCCTGGCCCTCAGTGTCAATGGTTAATTCCATAGCTATTTAAGTCTGTAGTTATTATATATTAAAAAAAGCATGCAAACATTTGACTCCCTACACAGCAGAATTGTCACATTCTAAAGATGTTTTTTTAGAAATTAACTAAGTAAGAAACATAACACTCTTCACCTAAATTACTTGGAAGTAAATGTACGTGACTCTATCATATGCAGAGAAGAGAGCAATATTGAATGTGTCTCTCACAATCCTGCTCAGGAACACAAAAAAAAAGGAAGAGAGCAGATATTTTTGCACATATTTAGGTTTGCCTTACATCAGGACCTGCTACTAAACTCCTAATTCTGCAGTATCTCTAATGAAGCTGTGCTCTCCACAATTACCAGCTGAGTAGTTTAACTGAATGTATTTAAAATCAGAAGTACATAAATCCAGGGTCTACTTTTACTACACAGTACTAAGTGTTTTCACCGTGCAATCTCTACAAACATCAGCTCTGTTTCACTCACCTCAGAATCACAGCTGCTAAAACTAACAACAGCAGAATTTTTATCCACATCCAGCAAGTCTAGTGGGGCATCACTCTGCAGCACACAGGAAGAAGGAAAAATAAAGAGCTTACGTTTCTGAGTAGCTCCAAGTGCATTTATCCTCTAACTGTCATCAATCTTTTTAATAAGGGAGAGGCAAGAAGATTGCTTCATCTGAGAGGCAAAAGCCTAACAGACATGCAGCTTACTACTTAATCCTGGAGTAACATGATGATCTTTCTCTTATTCCCTTACAGAGTCCTGAACTCCTGGGGGCCTGGCTTACCACAACTTCAGTGTAAAATCTATAACTATCTTTCAGACATGAAAGGTAGATTAAACAATTTCATTATTCCCCATTTAGCTGTGGAAACATCAGATATTAAAGAGTGGCAAATCAGCTGTAGCTTAGCATTGCTCTGTAACATCCTTAATCAAAAAAGGATTTTTATTAAGAAGTGGAAAATAAAATCCTACAGTAGTTCTTTCCCATTTGTTGTAGCAAACTTGCCTCATAAATTCCTCCATGTCACATTTTTCTCCTCATGCATTTCCCAAAAGAAGGCATTTCAGTACTGCTACTCTTTCTGACTACCAGAGATGACAATAATTTCAGCTGATACAGTAGGAGGAATAATTAATCAAAGTTGCTGTGATGGGCAGGAGTATTTCTCCCCAACTGCACACAAATCAGATGCTGTTCCACACTGAAAGTCCACGGGTGGCCCATAACATTCTGTAATTAATTTTCCACTACAGAGGGTACTTAACTGGCAAGTGAGAATGTGCACCTCATTTAATTGGTGTTTAAATAAGGACATGCAAAAGCAAACACAAAGTTACAAAGAAATCTTCTGTTACAGCAGGCACTGGGGTTTATTTTGGTAATGTAACATTGCTCTGCTCAATAAAAGTTTGTTGTATTTGTTCCCTAACAAGCATTTACAGCAGTTAGTTCAATACTGCAACATTCAACACTTCAGCTCCCACTTGCAACAATTCAGACTTTCAAAAAACCAGGTACTTAAGGTGCTATAACTTGGCTTTTTGAACTAGAAAGTCTCTTAGTGTTTTATTTATGCATCAAGAAAGCCAACAAGAACAAAGCCCCACTGACCTGCACCAGGACATTATCTATGGCTGTCTGCACCTCCAAGATGAGGCTGTAGCTGGCATCATCCTTGTTCAACGTGAACTTGTCATTCACACTGAATGCAGGCACTGAGGACACTGCAGTGCTGGATTGAGAGGACTGCTGGTATTTCTCCCGTTCCTGAAGTACTTTGATCTGCAATTGTTCCAATTCATTCCTAGAAAAGGGAAACCACTCATAACATCTAAAAAAGGCAACTGTAAAAGCTACCCTAGAAATTAGGTAGATTAAACTTGCAAGGCAATCATGTTTATCTCCTGTCCTCAATCTTCCAGCCAGAAGTGACTGATGACTCCCCTTCCACATATTTAGCAAAGACAAAATACAAACTCTATCACATGGACATGTAGATTTTACATGCTCCATGCCTAAAGAGGTTTTCTGAGACACAGGAAAGGACAATCTTTTTCCTTCAAGAATACAATGCACTTTGAATAATATGATAGTGACTTCTTTCCTGCCATCATTTAGAAGCTATAGAGCAGCAGAGAAGAAAGGAATCTTGCTGATACTGAGGCAGAAAGCATTAAGATATCATCATGTGAAGGCAAGATAGAAAAAGACTGTGAAAGGAGGCTGCTATTCATTTCTACTTTGAAAAGGTTTGATTCTACTTCTAGATATATTAATGACAAAGAAAATCCACTGAGATAGGAAGGAGAGATGACATTTCAGCTTTTAACATTTCAATTCTTCCATTTAAATTTCTTTCTAGTGCAATTACCTTAAGGATGAAATCTTGCTCTGCATTTCTTGACTTAATTTTAGTTCTTCACCTGATCCACCTTCTCTATGGACAGGTTCTGTAGTCAGTCCTGTCAGCCAGCCTAAACCAATATATGAAGTTTATATTCCTTATAAGCTAAAAAGAAAATTCTACACTCAGCTACTGTACGTGTGGAGGGATGTTTTTTCCACACACTGGGTAGAGAGAATCGAGCCTAATTTAATCCTTTTTTGTAGGATTAATCCTAGACCCTGAGCATCATTTGTTATGGGTTTCATTCTTAAACTGGAAAACATTACTTATTCTTTTTCATTAAGTACTTTGAGGCATAAATCCCTCTACAACAGTTTTTAACTGAGCACTTTGAGTTTTTTCACCTCTCTTTTTCTGACAAAACCTTGAATTACTGGCAGTACTATAGTTGGAAACAAAACAAAAGCTGTGCAATGTGTTTATAGCAAGCTGTATGCTGCTCAGTAGGCTTAAGAGATCGAATGCTGCTGCCTGAAAAAAGTTGTACTTTTGCTTAGTAAATTACATTTATTTATAAAAGTAAATACTAATTGATTACATTCTGATACCTCAGGCATGATATGCAGATATGAATGGGTGTTTATAGCTCTGGTTACCTGCCAAAGTCAGTCTAGTGCACATCCTACCAGAATCCACCTTTGAAAGCCCACAGGGGAACACAGGCTTTCACTTTTTCCCTTTCTTCTATGATCCATGGATCTTTACAACATTTCCGTTAAAGGAAGCCACAAAGGACTTAGGCTGCAATAGTACTGTGGCCAATCACACCAGAACAATTCATATGAGGTCAGGTGTAAGAGTCTTTTGATCAGCCAAAAATGTTTAAAAGAGCTACTTGGAACACCATTATTTCTCAGTAACTGACTGAGGATTGCATCTTGCTAAATTACATGATTTTCATTACAAGAAGTTTCAACAGGTTAAATTTTAGAACTGAAGGTAACTAAAGAGAGAGAATTAGCAATATTTTAGCTCCCAGCAGCTGACATATGCAGCATGTTTATCATGGCCTCTGTTACAACCAGGCCAATACCTCAAGTCTCACAGAGGAGCTGCTCAGATGCCACACATGGGGGAGCTTTATTTTCTACTGAAAGCAAAATCAATCCCATTTAAAGCCCTGTGAAGCTGAAAAGGAACAAGATTATGTAAAAGACAGGAAAACAAAAGAAAAATATGCTTGTCTATCGACATTTTTAATATATATAAAAAATAATAAATAATTCCTTCAGACATAACATACTCAGTATTTCATCCCAGTAAGGCAGCAGTTTACACCAAAGTACAGCCAGTCACTGTGCTACACATGATGAGTATCTCAAAACATAAAATCCCCATAGCTGAAGTGTAAGAAACATTTTTTTAAAGTGTAAATATTAAATCAGAAGAGATCTTTTCAACAAAACGTTGTTCTGGTTCCAATCAGAACACAAAATTTTAAGAGATGTGAGCTGCACTAACAACATAACCTGCTTCATTTTATCACCTCATCACACATTGCATTTATTGTGCCAGTGATGTGAAGCTTACCTGAGTATGTTGCTGCTACAATTTCATCATAGCCATCTTTTCCCACACAGCCACCCTGGATTGATACAATGCTCTCTGATAAAGCCTTCAAATAAACACATTCAAGCAGAGGGAAATATCACTGCACTCATTTCAGAAGTTTTTAGAAGATTCTACTCCACATAACGAACACATTAAGAAGTTGAAAGCAAAACACTGATGGACAATGTTTTTCCAGCAGGAATTAGCAATCTGACTGAAATGAAATGATCACTCTGGATCCAATTACTATTTTAAATAATTCATAACCAAAGTAATTATGCTCAGTGAAGTCCTGACAGCTTCCATTTATTACTCTGTAAATCACACACTATACACAGCACTCTCAGTTTTTTCACTGAGAGAGCAGCTCTGTATTAGGTTACACCCAGCAATCAACTGAGCCAAAACTTTAACACACACTCTCTACATTATTTTGTTTTTTGCTCAAATCAGGACTACTTCAGTTTCCGGTTCTTACATGGTTATCATAGTGATTTCAAGTTCATATGGTCAATGTTACAAACCTCTTAAATTAAAAACAAACCACATATTTTAGCAGTAATGATCATGAGAGTTTTAAAATACAGATTATTGTTTTTAATTAATGTCTTTTTCCAGCAGAGTATGAAGAATGTGGACTTACATAATCATGTCGAAGGACAGGATCATCAGCACTCTCAAAGTTATAGACCTCTATCATTCCATCATCTCGTCCAACAAGTAATTCCTTGACTCCATCTCCCAGAATGTCAAAACTATCAATACACAGAATACCTAATGAAGAAGAAAACAAAGCCATTTGCTTCATCTTTATTAGTTTATGACACAATCATACACAGGTCACACTCAGTTACATGGAAAGAGGCTCCTGGCCAGCTTTCAAGGTGTTAATAATGAGATTTCTGGATGAGTCCTTGAGAGGGCTGAAGTCCCTCCCCTGTGCTTCAGGTTCAAGGTTAACTTTTATGGCTCCATATTTCATACAAAGACTAAGGACATACTAGGAAGCATTTAAAGAAAATAATGTGGTGATAACTCTTATAATTAAATAAAAATGTATATCTACATTCCATTCCTGATCTTCTCCTTTACAAAGCAGTATGGACTCACAGATGCTGCAGAAGCAGCACACCAAGGGTAAAACTGGCTAAGTTTTCATCAGTTAGACCTTATTGTGGAGACATATTCCACCTTCAGCCAAAACCCCTTATTGTGACTCTTTAGAGTCCTCGAAACCATTGAACATCTGATAAACCTGGCAGGTAAATTTGCCAAATATGCATGCACTTAGAAAAATGACAAACATCTCAATCAATCATATTTAAATCAACACTGTTTTGCAGATGCCACTTTAAATATAGTGTAAAAGCAAAAGCTTGCTAAAATACTGGAAATAATACAAACACAAAACCCAAAGCAAGATAAACTGATTAAAAGTATTTGTCAGAAAATCAGAAAAGTGAAAGAGACCTTAGTCACATTAGTATCACATACTGACATAATCACAATATGCCTCCAAAGTTAGCTATGAACAAGATTTCCTGATTATCCTACTTGTAGCAAATCCTCAGGTATGCTGGATAACTGAAGAGGGAGAGATTGAGACACATACCTCCTCTCTTCTTTTCATTTCCAATTTCCCACTTCGGTATTGCCTTGGTACCAGTAATCTGGGTGAGACCCAGCTTCCCATCGGAAGTTCCATACACAATTTCTTCCCCAGAATCACCTAAACACAGAAACTGAACTTAGAATCTATAAAGTCATGTACACTGATTTTAAAATGTTGTGTAGTTACACTCTACAGTCAATGGGAAAAGAAAACACTTAAATCAGTGATGTGCAACAGAACTGTCAGGCTTCAAACCCAAAAACAAATCCATGAAAACTGCACCCGTCCCAATCATTTCCTCATGGCTATCATTATTCTGTGTATGGCTGCACCCCTGCACTGAAGTTCTGCCCAAAAACCACTCAAAATCCAATACTGTATATTTCAGCAAAGTTGGGCTATTCAATAGCCTTTGCAGAAGAAAACCAGAGAAATCCTTTCAAAACACACACCCAATAGTGAATGTTGTGCCAAATTTTCTGCAATTAAGAACTACTTTTCCAAACCATCTCTGGATGTTTGTCACACAGTCTAACTGAAACTAAATTAAGCGCCAGATTAACACCCTAAAGCGATTTCTATGAGGTTAGAGCAGATTAGCAAGAAGGATAACCAAGCTATTTTAAGTTTGGACCTTCCAGTCTTAGTTTGTGTCAGCTCTTCTCAATATTCTCAGCCATCCATGTATTCCAGTTATGGAAAGCCATGTGTAAGAGAAACACAAACCCAAAACCTGGACATGGCCCCCAAAAGTCCAGTTTGTATTTACACAGTGAGACCCTTCATATCTCACTGCTGCTGTAAGAGGCCTTCAACTGAATGTGAACATAATTCAGAACTGTCTAAAACAGTCATATCTATGTGTCTATATTTAATGCAATGTAGAAAAATTACTTCACATAGTTTCTTGCTGAAGTCATAACATCTGCTTAAAAATCAAGACAAAATAATTAACAAAGACAAGCTATAAACCTTAAAAATATAGTAAAATAACATTATTTAGTTACGTGTGTATTCAAAATCTTGTTACCCCCATTTCCATTGCTCAGAGCAAGAACAGTAGGTGGTCCAGGAACTTCTACTTCATACAGCAAATCAGATCCCTGAAGACAAAGAGAACAATCTTGAACGAATTTGTTAAAAAAAACAAAAAAACCCACAACCCCAAAACCCCAACCACAAACCAAACCAAAACCTCACAATGACAAAATTATTATGGATCATCCTAACAGGTAAGATTTACTTATTCAAACCCTTATGGGAGAACCACTTCTAAGCCAAAAACAGGGTGAAGTTTGTAGAAATAAAACATAGGACTCTTGAAACGTGTTGTTGTCATTAAAAATGATCCAGGAACTCATCTGGCAATTTAATTTGTTAAACCACTTAGCATCACTCAGACTTCTTGCAAGAGTAATTTGTGAGAGCAAGAATTCCGAAGGTGACAAAGACTTAAGGAAATTAAATGTGTATGTGAGCACTTTTAGTTAGAAGGGACCAATTTGTCATCTACTTCCACCTATGAATTCCAAAGCCTGTTTATAGTGGTTTTATTAATCCTCATTTTTTTGCACGTTTATGATAATGATTTTCCTTTAAAAAAAACAGAAGAAAGGGAATGCACCAGCAGCAACACTGCCAAGTAAAGCACAATACACTGATCCTTATGATGTTTAAGCCATGCTGATTCCCTTAATAATTAGTCCAATTCCATAGCATCAATACGTAAAACATAAAGAAGGAAGCATTTTAACCTGTAACACCCTGAGGACTCTGTCCTGACACGCAAGCACTGGTGTGATGCAGTTCACTTTGTCTACAGGGAGGCAGAGAACATCATTGATTTTATCTCCTGATAGGAAGTAGTGCTGGTCCTTGCAGTCACAGTAATGGTTATAGACGTAGCTTGCACAGAGGAAGAGATCTGCTCCTGAAATGTACCTGAGGAAAAGAAAACACTTTCCTGTAGCATTTTGATGCAGCAACAGTCTTTTGTGCTTTTATGCCTTACTATGCTTGCAGCTCCAAGGTATTATGGGGCCCTGCAAGCTTTGTTCCAGCTTTAAAAGTTCCTTATAAATATTAAAACTACATGGTTTCTGTAGCTCTCACATTTCTACTTTGTCTTCAGGTAAATTCCTAAGCATATCTTTATACAAATTTCATTACTGTATTTTTTATTATATTAATTCTTCTCAAGTTGATTTGTCTATGGCAGCATCTTACAACACAATCCAAAGAAGATTTTGCTCCAGGAGTATGTGGACAGGACACACTGTGGCAATAACCCCAGCTCTGCTCACTTGGATTTTGCACTGCTGTGAGTGCCTCCAGACCCTGCCCAATTCCCCCTACACTTCCAAAATTTCTCCATGATATTCCAAATTCCTGCTACAGGTCACAGCACAAGCTGAAGCTGGACTGGCACTTAGTGTCACCTACACAATATGCTTAAAATCGTTTCATAAAATCATAAACTAACTATCTGCTACAGCTCTCAAAAAATGCAAAATACCATACTTACATAGCTTTGATGCTTTCAGTAAGGTTAGTTTCAAAGGAAAGAAACTGCTTCCCTCTTTTTGTGAAACCTCTGACTTCTGATCCTATAGCCACAAAAATTTTCTCTTGTGGTGTATTAAGAGCTCCTCCCAGCTCCAGTCTTGAGATTTTTTGTCCTGGCAGTGTCTTGAACACTGGCTGTAAACAGAAAAGCAATTTTCATCACCACAGTATCATATTTATGGTAATTTTTTAACATAAAGGATAAGAAATTTGCTTTACAATTTCTGGCAAAACTAAGATGTGATGGGTTGCACACAGACAAAAATAATCTGTATATTTATTTTCAGAATCACAGACCAATCAAGCATTTTATAAGTAAATAAATATTAAAAGCTTTAAAATACAATAAATTAAGACTTCATTACTTCACTGTTATTTATTCCTCCATGGGAGAAATTCAGCACTACTGTCAGCTGTTTTATTTGCGGTTTGTTTTGTATTTTAGAGAATAACACACACACTCCCTCTCTCTCACATGTTACATTCTTATTCCAGAAGTCTACACAGATTTATTTGTATTGCTACAGGATCCTTATGCGCTAACCATGAACTTCCTGGAGGGGAAAAGAAAATCCATGAAAGAAAATAATAATTTTTTATTAAATTAAATTTTTATTAAATTAAATTAAGCTGGGCATAAAAAGCAATCAGTTTGTCCAAATCCCTAAGGTGATTTAATGAATCTCTGCAGGTGTTTGTCCCGTTACAGTAAGTGTGTATGTGTACAGGCTTAAGCCCAACTTAACTGAAGTGCAAAAGATGTGGAAATTACTTTTTTTGTGATGATCCACATTAGTGTCTCACTCTGTAACTGTGGAGGACCCTGTGTATGACCGGGCATGAGATCAGCATGCCCTCACCACAGTTAGGTATCAGTCCACAGCTCTACCTAGACACCTTCCACAGGTATCTTATTTGCCATGTCCATAAAAAAGGGACTTTCAAAGTTCACTGGGAAGAATATTTCAAAAATAAAATTTTAAATGGAACATTTCCACTTACCACAGCTTCCCCCTTTTTTATGCCAAAACACGTAACGACCCCATCCTGATCTCCAACAACCACCTTCAAAAGTATAATACATTGTTATTTTTTATTACACACACAACTGTGTTCTTAAATAATGCTTTTCCTGTATTCACAGAATCACAGAATGGTTTGGGTTGGAAGGGACCTTAAAGATCACTCAGTTCCACCCTCTGCCATGAGCAGGCACACCTTCCACTAGACCAGGTTGCTCAGAGCCTCATCCAGCCTGGCCTTGAACACTGCCAGGGATGGGGCATCCACAGCATCTCTGGGCAACTTGTGCCAGGGCCTCACCACCCTCACAGGGAACAAGTTCTTCCTAATATCTAATCTAAACCTACTCTCTGTCAGTTTGAAGCCATAGCCCCTTGTCCTGTCACTACATGATATTCTAAGTAGTCCATCTATTATAAAATTATTCGTATTTTTATATATTTAAGGACTCAAAATTCTTGACTACTTAATTACATACAGGAGTATACTTCAGAAATCTGTATAAAGTGCTATAGATAGGACATTGAACAGCAGTTCAAGTAAAGGCATTTACAATCCTTTTCCTGCTTCTACTTGTGAACATTGGCAACCATGAGGTGAAGGAGTATTTGGGAAGAGTTGTATTTTCATACATATTGAAGGAAAACAATGCATTGTTATTTCTATTAAGTTTCCCTAACTAGGTTTCCTTAATTTGAACTTATATTAAGAAAAACTTAAAAACAAATATTTCATAGAATCATGAAGGTTGGAAGCGACCTTTAAGAGCATCAAGTCCAACCATCAAGTTGTCATTATCACTGTAACCCCTAAACCACATCCCCCAGCACTACATCCAGACAGCTCTTAAGCACTTCCCGGGATGGTGACTCCACCGCCTCCCTGGGCAGCCTATTCCAATGCTTGACCATCCTAACAGTAAAATATCTTTTCTAATATCTAGTCTGATTCTCCCATTTCAGCTTCATGCCATTTCCTCTAGNGGGCCCACCTGCAGGTAATCCACGCGTGCCAGGCTCGGCTCCATCGCTCCCGCGGGACGCGCGTCCCTCCCGCGGGCGCGGCGCGCCCGCCGCCCGTCACCGCGGCAACCTCCGCGCGGAACCGGCCTCCCNTCTTAAAGTGTCAGTAGAACCAAAACAGAGAAATATGGAAGAACTCCCTTGTGGTTTCAGCAATACTGTAAACTACAAAAATTCCTTCCTGGTTCTGAAACATTTCCAGCCACAAATTCAGACTTTTTTTTTTCAATTTTTTTTCCNCGGGACCGCGCGAAGACGGGCGCTGCGATTGGTCGGAATGCGCCGGGGGCGGGGCGAAGGGCGGGCAGAGCCGGGAGCGCCCCGGAGCGGCAGCGGCGGGCGNCCTGAGGGGTATCCCGGGCTCGGTTCCGAATCAGCGGGATGCATCCATACAGGAGGAATGCTTTATTTAACAACGAAGCCAAAAGTACCAGCCCTGCACGGAGTCTGAGTTAAAAAAAAAAATAAATCCCTACTTTTCCCAGTGTAAATACCCTGACTTAAGGAAGGGTCGGTGCGGGTACGTGTATACACAGACATGTTAAACAGGGCTGCTGCCATTAGATTCACACTTACCTGGTTCTCAGCAACTCCTTGTGGTCATAACCATGAGTTCTGGGCTTATACGCGTTACTAGCACCACTAATAAAGAACAAAGATTTCACGTAATCCTCCACTCATCTCTAGTTGGTTTATTGTAGTATGAAAAATCCTATTTTGTACCTGGACACTGCAAGGAACAGAGTATTACACTGTATCTGTTAATTTTTTGTCTTGCAAATTTAGTGCAAAGAATTCTCCATATGTAGTCATAAACCTGTTAAAATATCAGCAATCAATACCATTATACCTTTTTAATGCATAAATGCAAAAAAAAAAAAAAGTTATGATCATTCTTGCTTTTAGACAATTAAANCAACAAAGGTTTTCCAAAGGCCCAAAATAGGCTTGCACAGTCTTTCCCTATGACATCCGATATCCAAGGAAACGCTGGAGACGATTAACGATAGGATGAGGCACAGGACAGGAGAGGCAGCGAAGCCTTGCGCGGGAGCCCGCGGCACTAGGCGGTACCTTCTGCGTGGCCTTCTTCCCGGAGGCGGGCAGCAGCCTCATCGTCTTCTGCGCCGTGACTCCCACCTGTGGAAGACACGCTCCTGAGCGGGGCCCGGAGCACCGGGACGCGCCTCGGGCCGCTCGCAGGCCCCGCCGCGCGGCCGCCCCTCCGTCCCAGGCGGGCCGTGCCGCCTNTTCCCAGTGTAAATACCCTGACTTAAGGAAGGGTCGGTGCGGGTACGTGTATACACAGACATGTTAAACAGGGCTGCTGCCATTAGATTCACACTTACCTGGTTCTCAGCAACTCCTTGTGGTCATAACCATGAGTTCTGGGCTTATACGCGTTACTAGCACCACTAATAAAGAACAAAGATTTCACGTAATCCTCCACTCATCTCTAGTTGGTTTATTGTAGTATGAAAAATCCTATTTTGTACCTGGACACTGCAAGGAACAGAGTATTACACTGTATCTGTTAATTTTTTGTCTTGCAAATTTAGTGCAAAGAATTCTCCATATGTAGTCATAAACCTGTTAAAATATCAGCAATCAATACCATTATACCTTTTTAATGCATAAATGCAAAAAAAAAAAAAGTTATGATCATTCTTGCTTTTAGACAATTAAAATGAAGAGAGCAATCTTTTTGTGGTAAGTTAATAAAAGTTCCTAAGACTAAATTCCAGAGAAGCTGTACATAAAGTTATTTAGTGCTAAAAATCTACAATACATCTTTTTCAAGTATAAGATACTGAAATATTATTGCCAATAAATAGTTGTGCTGTAGTCAAAGCCACGGTTCCTTTGTTGAATCATTCACACCTCAGCATATTAGGATTTAGTTTCTCGCTGAGTTTATGTATTAAAATTGCCAACTCTTCTGTTGCTTGGGACTTATCCTCCAACAGTTCGTAGCGAAGACTGGAGATGTCCTGTTTGATTTCCTTTAATTCACCTGTATTAATAATGGAAAGAAACACTTGTGAGCAAAGTTTAACATTCAGTCAATACACTTCTGTTAAGTCACATCAGGGCCTATTTCAGGTTGTCACCCCAAAATGTTCATGAGAGCAGGTACAGGATGGGTCAGGAGGATTTACCTCTTCTCCATTCTCAGTGAGACATGTCTCCATCCCTAAATAGTACCAAGGGAATTTTAACAGTCCATTGAGGTCTCACATTGTGCTCCACATGTACACAGAACACCAAAGGTTCACAAAGGGCTGTACAAAGGTTAATGAATTAATCACACCAACACTGCTGAACAGCTGGTAAATATTAGTATCTCCTTCTTGGAGAGAAAAGGAAAAGAAGATTTTTTCTGAAGGGATGTGCCAAAATCACAAAGAAAAAGTGAGGCAGAGCTGGCAGTAAAACTCACAGCTTCAGAGTCTCTCTCCTCTTCCTTACCAACATCCTTGGAATTAGAAAAAGTCAACCAATTTAACATTATGTTACAATTTGACACAAATATAAAAAACACATTTAAACAAAGACAGCTGTCAAGTCCAGGCTTGTAATAGGCAGCAGCATGTTTTCCACTGTAGGATATTCAATTCAAGAGCAAAAGCTTTTTAAAATGTTCAAGTACATTTCTTCCAGCAAGTGTGAGGGATGTGAATTCTTACTCAGTATCTGGAAACGATTTGTCATGTATGAAATACAAGACTATGAAGAAGCACCTAAATTCTCTAGTGATGCAGGACAGGGAAAAATCCCTAGACTTTTGTTAAAGCAGTTGTAGTACATAGAAATGCCAATGTTTTCTATTTAGGGTATAGCAGACTTCAAAAATTGTGTCTTCAGAGGCTGGGTCTGTGTTTTGGGTACCAATGAGATGCTCAGGACATAGAACACTGGTTTGGCTGTGCAGCTGAGCAATGAAAATCAAGGGTTACCTGCCCTGCTCAAAGTGGACTTTCCTCTACAAAACCTGGTGCCAAAGCCAGAACCATGATGTCAGCAAACCCTGATTCTTCTGCACTGTCTTGCTAATTGAAACACATCTCTGCCAACACCAAAGTGGCAGCAGGGACCTGGAAAGGGCTGGCACTGCTGGTGACAGAATAGTCTTTTCATCAGTCACTAGGCAGATGATTTCCTACATCACAGGGCAGGAACAGGAGCAAAGCAGTGGGAATTCAGGAGAGCAGCACACTGAGAGGATTCACTTTTAGGAGCCTTTCTGCTTTTGTCACTGACAATCACAGCTCTGTACAGCCACACAGGATGGGGAAGCGTCAGGATAACAGTCAGTGCACAATGCTGCCTTTTGAGGGCACAGAGGGGGATTTAATTTAATCTTTTTAGCTCCCTGCTTCTTGCTGCAGAGGGTTATAGGTAAGCAGAGAGCAACTAAGGAGCAAAACAGAAGCTTTACTGCCTTAGCTGAGAGCTGAGCCATCCTTTCAGGCCCCTCACATCACACATGCACACAGCTGCCTGATGCTGCCATGCCAGTGAAACATCTGACCCCAGGCTGTCCATCACTGCATCACTCTATTGCTTGATAACATTCTGTCTAGAGTTCTTGTTTGGGGATCTGCCCAGAGCACGAGAGTTTCCCTGTTGGACTGCAGGCCTGTGTTTCATTCCTGGAAGGCTGGAGGAAGGAGGGCAACATTTGTCTTAATCTCATCCCAGTGGTGAGTTAGGGTGTGCACCTGGAGCATGCACCACTCACAGGTGCCAGGGAGCTCAGATCCATTGTTTCTTAAAAGGTCTCCCCCTAAAATAGTGGTTACATTTGTCATTTTTTATCACCATGCAGCTGACTGTGGAGCTTTGTTTTATGATGGGCAGCTTCACAGGTGATTATTCCTCACAGCTTTATGAAGGAAGGCAAAACAAGTAGTTCATGGTGTGAAGTGGTAAATTGTGTGTAATTGTATGTTCAGTTGAATGAAACAGAGAGAGAGATCCTGCAGCTTTGATTAGGACTCTGCAAGTGTGAATACAGTTAGTGGCTCCTTCATGGATTTCCTCTATGCATTATGTCTATGCTCTCATTTTCTATCTGTAAAATGGGGCCCATAATATTTCTCAGTTCTGCTTCTTTAGTCCTACTTTTCCATTTTTTTGATGACAGGAGCATACTTCCATTACTATTTGAGCCTCAGTGCATGTGAAATAGAAATAATCCCTCTTTTCACTCAGAATCCCCATGCATCACTGTAATACTGGTTCCTAATACAACATCAAAAAAAATTTTCTCTGAATATTGCAGACAGTCTTTCTTCTTACCTTCATTGACTTCATCATTTTCTTTGTCCACTTGTGCTTTCAGAACATAACGTTTTATCAGTCTCTTCATTATTTGCTGCCAGATTAAAACAGTTATATAATCAGGTGAGATTATATAATTAAACATGGTTCATTTTTCTTTCTTAGCTCTCTCTGTCACATCTGCCTAAGAGAAAGAATGAACAGCCCCAGATGAAGCAGTTGCCTCACGTGGGCTTTTCTGGGGGCATGCTGAGAAAGGAAGGGAAGCAGCCAGCCTAGTCATCTTTCACATCCCCTCCCCAGAAACCAGTTTCAGATGTTTGCTCCTCACACTTTCCCAACTGGGACATCAAAGGCCAATTTTAAGTGCTGCATGAGCTAGTTTTGAAATGCTTCGAATAATGGGGCTTGAACACAGTAATGTCTTTTTCTTCAAGGAGCATCCTGGAGTTTGATTTCTACAGCAGGTTTTCTTTATCTGGTGAAGGCAAAATGTACTTGAAACACAAAATTCTGCTAGAACCTTCTCACAGTTCTATTACTCAGGACAGTGATCCCTGCATGTACTTACCTGATAGCGTGTTGGCTGATTGAGAATGCTGTTGAAACTGTGGGATTCAAAAACTCTGGAGTTCGACTGAGTGAAAAGGTTTAACTAGGAAGAAACAAGACAAAATTAAAATAAAATAAATTATGGAATTCACAGTTAGGATTCAGCGCCATTATTCTTTTTCTTTAGACATGTTGGGGATGTTTCCATCTTTTACTATATCAGAGTATGATTTTTTTAAAAATGAGATTGCCTTGAATTATATGTTGGTTTTGTTTTGGTTTTTTTTTTTAAATGCTGATAATTTTAGCCATCCTGTTCTGAGGAAATAGTGATAACTTGGAGGCAGGCATGAGTGGCCAGAGCAAAAAGACACCCTCTAAACTGGCTTTAACAAAGAGCTGTTGTGGATCTGCACCCTTGAGCACACTTTTTACTACAAATACATGCTCAAATCAGCTCTGCTTAGTTGAAAGGAGTTTGCCAAAGAACCATTTTCAGGAATAGCAACACATTTTTTAAAATGGTCATTGTTCAAGTGATCACAAAGCCATCTGACCCCAGATAATTTAAGGGTTTTGTAGAAGTGGGCTAGAAACAGAAGAGAAAAAGAAAAGCCACCTTGGCATTGCGACCAGTGCAGAAGGATTGTTACTTCCAAATCAGGGACCTCCCTCTTCTCTCAGATACACTGATGGGGGTGAAGCAAAAAAAGTGTATCTGTAGGTTCAACCCACTAATCTGAACCTGTCATTAATTTTGTGTGGCCAATTAGAAGTCACCAAATCACTTTCTGTTCATTTGTAGTAAAACAAACACAAATTATTTTCAAAGTACTACTTTCAGTCTTGGCAATACAAGGGGCCTTGAGCCTAACTTACAAAAAAAGCCACATGTATCCTCTTTAATCTGTGTCCCAGTCTGCCATCAGTGAAACGAGGGGAATTGTTACCTAATTCTCACGAGGGCGTTAAGACACTGCATTCCATTCATATGTGTAAAGAACATTTAGATACCCAAATTTAGAATATCATGGAAATGCTGAAGATTGCTAACCTGGCCTCCTTCCAGTTGTCTTTTGCTTGGAACAAGCTTTGACAGCAGGAAGTGAATTATCACACAGGCCACATTTTTCCTCTCACTAGAACAGGAAAAGGAGAAAGTTTTCCCTCCTTAACCCTCCCCATTTTTTTACCCTGAGCTAAAACTTTTTCTAATGAAGGCTTAAAGCATCTTGATTTAATATTCAAGTAACTCCTTGTGGGAATTGGTTGCATCTTTGAATACTCATCAATTTTTGTTTGAATTATGTTTTCCCAGTCATTGGATTTTGTTGTTCTAATAAAATTTATAGTGATTTTTTGTTTTATGCAGTATGTTTAGGCAGTCTGAAATAGAGATCTATTAATATAAATGATTAATTACTGTACTATCATCAGAAGCATGGATTACAGGCTAAAACTAAAAAGAAAACACAACTGCTGGAATGGACACACAATTCTTCACTGCAATGAAAAGATCTCAGAACCTACCCTAGATTTGGAGTTGCCCATTCCCATTTCAATGTCCTTCTGTAGCCGTCTCCTCCTGCACTTTGAAAAGTTAATGATCCTCATGATGAAATAGAAAAAAGATTTGGGGCTTGGTACAAGACTGAAGGGTGGAGGTAATGTTTTTCCATCATCAAAATATGACAGCCAAAGTTTAGAACGAGCAAACTTCCACTCTACATCACTGTCATCCTGTGTTAGGAAATAAAAACAGATTATGTTCTTGGTTTTTCTGAAATGCAAAGCCTCCTTCAAATGAAACTTCTTTTAAATATCTTTCTGGTTTTGCATAAAATATTATTTTCTTGCTAGTAAGATTTGCAGCAGTTCTGCAAAAATGCAGCCATTTTACTTAGTCTATTTCAACCAAATTTCAGTTGTCTCTTTATGGCAACATTTTATTGAGAATACTTAGTTTACGTACATGAAGCATTTAAACAAACATAATTTTTGCACTGAGTGAAAGCCAACATATAAACTCCCTGCTATTTAAAGTGGAGCTTTCAGGGGTTTTTCAAGTCTTGTTTTTCTTATTAAAGTGGTCACATGAGTTTGGTACTTGCACAAGTGTTGAAGTATTAGACTCAAGGCAAAAAAATGGCTTAAAATGGTAGTGCTCACAGCTTTTTACATAACCAGGACAAGTAACTCTGATTTATAATGGACTATAGAAAATACAAACTTTGTGGTCATGAAGAAATTGTGTTAAATACTGACAAACTTATTTTGTCCTAATACATTCTTACTGAAGTATTCCAAGGCTGGATTATAACTAGTTTTCTCATGCTCAATTCCCTAACATTTCCCAGAACTCATTCAAAAGACTGGGAATGACATATCCATTTGTACACTATGTCTTAGATAATCCTTCTTCCTGTTTGTGTGGGTGTGTGCCTGCATCTGTATGAATGCAGTACTCTTTGAACTCATGGTCTGGAAAGCTGGCACTATAAATACACTTTTA
This sequence comes from Ifrita kowaldi, assembly GCA_013398055.1. Taxonomy (NCBI): domain Eukaryota; kingdom Metazoa; phylum Chordata; class Aves; order Passeriformes; family Cinclosomatidae; genus Ifrita; species Ifrita kowaldi. The sequence continues at coordinate 75,170 of VZRS01014785.1, forward strand.
CTTTCATTTCATCAACCTGAGATTTATTTTTGAAACATGAGTATCTTCATTATTCCACATTTTCTGATTTTTTTTTTAATTGGAGTTGGATGCCAAATATAACGTGTACATGGCACAAGATAAACTACTTTAGAACCTGTGAGGTTCTGCAGCTTGACTGAGCCCTATTTTATACATTTTGTGATACCCTTTACTGTGGTAATCTCTTCTTTGTACTTCTGCATATCACTGAAATAATTCCTATCAACTCTACCCTTTTTTCAGCATAACAGAAGAGAACAACTTGAGAACAGAGCCCACCTCAATTTCTTGATATGAACTGTTGATCATGGCAATCAGCATGTTGAGCAGAACCACCACCATTGTGACATTGTATATGCCATAAAGAACATAACCAATGTTCTCAATGAACTTATGATCATATTTGAGGACAACAGAGGTTACTTCAGACAAGCCAAATATTGACCAAAATAAGGTCTTGAAACTTTCTTCCACCCTATAGGAAAAAAAGAGAGGAAGGCATTGTTGTTAACTACACAACTAAATACATAAGTTGCATTTACAATGACTGATAAACAATCTCAATTTCCTGTGAATCAGGTTTGTAGAGCACTGATCAAAACAACATGTAAAGAAGCATTTTTCACAGCAGTTTCCATTTCTCCTCTGTGCTCCAGCTATCCATCAGAGCTAACAGAGCTGTAACAATACTTGCAGAACAAGAGGAACTAGAAAGGTATTTTATACCAAGTAATATTCTCTTACAATTGGTTGCCCACAAGTCTGCGTGATTGAAATATATACAGGTGAAGTTATTTTAGGCTGAAATGAAAGCTTCCGTTATACAAACAGGGAACAATTGGTCTTTTGTGTTCTCCTTTCTAAGGTCTTCAGTTTTATTTTAATGCTAAGAGAGAGCACACAGCATCTCAAAGACTTAGTGAAAAACCTGAAAGTTTCATATTGGCTTTTTACTTACACTGAAACCTCTTACTTACGTTGTAAAGGCCGGGTTTAGTTTAGCTCCAAGGTAGTAGGAGTACAGTATGAACATTCCAATCATAAATGCAAGGAACACCATAATAAAAAGGACCATAAACTTGAAGATGTCCTTAACAGTCCTTCCAAGTGAGATCTGCAAGGGCCCAAAACTCTCATTTGCAGGCAGGATATACGCGATGCGAGAAAAGCTGAGAACAACAGCAATGGCATAAAGGCCCTCAGATATTATCTGGGGATCAGATGGGAGCCATTTATCTCTAGCTGCAAGATACAAAATACAGGGGTTACTCATTTATCACAACGTTGAGGAATAAACCTTGATAGGATTTTTCCATTAACATGTCTGAATTTAGTTGAGACAAATATTTGAAGAGTCTAATAGTTGGTGCTCTATTCCTGTTTCATTTGAGTCACAAATGATGAATATGAGTTACATTACTTTCTGTTAGAAGAAAAGTGACTTGAAGAAACATGACATTTCCTTCCGCAGTTTGCATTTTAACCTGAACTAGAGAATAATTCCTTAATGCTTTTCTTAACATGTCTGTATCAGCTGTCTTAACAAGCACTATCCTAAAGCTGCAAAATTTATTCCTATGTGGTGTTTTATTGATGGGAAGTTAAGTGTTGCCTGATGAACAATTTCATTTATTAGTCACACCAAGCTTCTGCTTTTTGCAGGATATAACCTAGTTCCCATAGTGATCATAAAGACTTTTGCCAATTACCTCAAAAGAAATAGGATTGTGGGTTTTACACACAATGTGCACAGAAGCCACTGAGTTATACAGAAATTCATAAATTACTATGTGAACTCATGCACCATCTTAGCAGAGCAACACTGAATTAAAGTGTGTTTCATATCAAAATCCCATGTGGTTCTAAATGTGTATTTACATATGCACAAGTTCAGATTGGTTATATTGCAATTAAGGTAAGTAACAAAACCAAGTCTGCTGTTAAAATATATTGAAGCCCATAAAACACATCCTAAAATATACTGTCAGCAGCATTTTTTTGTGTTGCAAATAGAGACACACACCTTTATTGACAATTTCTGCACTGCAATAAGTAATTAGTACTTTTATCCTACTTAAGCAGACCTTCACAGGGCCACCTTCCTTCCCTCAGGAGGAAATGCTGAGAGATGTTTAGGAATATAAATAACTATCAAACAACTGAACAACAACAACAACAAAATCACATCAACATTTTATCTGTTATGCAATTAGCCAAGAATAAAATATAACTTCCAAATGTTTAGAATCAAGAGGGTCAAGTTTAGCTCTAGGATAAAGAGAGGCTTCTAAATGCGTCCTTCAAGTTTTCCTATGTTCAAACTATTTTGCAGAAAAACTAAGCTCACCATAAGTAAAATATTCAATTTCTGGAGGAAGTGTGACCTCAGAGAGGTCATTCTCCTCAATGTAGTTGTCCACATACTGTTGTGCTTTTGTGGCCTGAAGGAATGCCAGGAGCCTGGCTGTGAAAGCAGCAATGAAAATGGACAGCATCCCGAAATCCAGAACATTCCACAACTGCAAGATGTATTCCCTGGGTCCTTCCAGCCACAGCTCTTTGCATTCTGACCACATCATACCTGCAACAAGAAATGAAAAAGCACAGCAATGTTTGCCAAACTGTTTTCATTTAAATTCCCTGCATTCTCCCATTTCATGGAAGTGGTTGATACCAGTGGAGCAGAGATTCACTTATTTGCAGTGTCACAGCATCATCATCCCCTTGACTAAGGTTATTCTCTCTTGGTTTCAACAGGGTTGATCAAATAGCAAGGTATTAATTGTGATTAATTAATGTAAATTTAGTTCAGACATCAACACAGAGGGTAGAGTAGAGCCTTGACTTCGCAGCGAAAGTATTGTGGCCTAACAACAAAACTTCTGTAATTCCAAAGGAGGAAAAATAAAGTGTGGGGAAAAAATGTCCTCTTACTTTCTCACCATTTACATTCCTAAACCACTTCTGAATCAGAGGGTTTAATTTTTCCACAGGAACACAACTACCCAACAACACAGATGACCGAATATAAAGGGTACAATTATACTACTGTTTTTCCACTTTACAGAATAAGATGCTTTTCAGCATGGAAAGTGGAATTTGGCTATGTGTAATTCCGTTTTCTTACTGAAACTTCTCCTCAGAAATTAATTTATGTGGATTTAATCCAGATCACAGCCTCACCATAACCTTGAGATGTAGTTGTTGTGAATCAAGACTTTTTCCTTGATTCAAAGAAGTTTGTTAGGGAAAATAAAAACCCAACAAATAACAAAATCACAACCCCACAACTTTTCTTCCTTTTTTCCCTGGCTGTGTAATTCAGAGGGGCTGCTGCTGCCATCCCAAGCACAGACAGAGCAGCCACACACTGAAAATCCCAGTCCTTGCCTTCTGTCAAATAGACTCCTCCCCGTGAGTATAAGCTGGGACTCCCAAAGGGCAACATGCAAGGCATGCTCATCTCCCTACCCTGACACAGTTTAAGATAAAGCAGTGCTTAAACCAGGAGATACAAATGATTCAAAATCTGTTCTAATGCCCTGTTTGTTAGGTTTATTAGGGTTTATTAGTTGCTGCACACAGCAGCTGGATCAAAGGTTTGGGACCCGGGCTTCTTTCCTCCCTTTCAGAACTTGAATTTGCAGGAAAGCAGGTGACAGTAAGCTGAAGGGGCAGTATACCTACCAAGAACCCACACCATGATCAGCATTTCTGTCCAGGTGAACTGGGTGGTCTTCACCCTAAAGATCTGCTTGGGGTAATCAGTGACAGTGACATTCGGCAGCGTCGTTATGCCCTCAAATCTGTCTGAAGCATTGAACACCAGCAGGCCTAGGAAAATAATGAAGGAGGCTGCATGTGCCACAAATTTCATAAATGGGCTTCGAAGAATTCTTCCAAGCTGCAAAGGCAGAATGAAAGCAGTCACTCAGTTTTCTCAAAGAAACACCAGGCATTCCAGAAGCATAAATGGGCACTCAGAGCTCAGGACAGCCAGAAACCTCATTCCTAAAGGATATTCTTCCAAGAGCACTCAACTGTGATGCTTTGCCATGTCATACAAAAGCCTCCCACAGGGAGCTTCACGGAGTATGCTGTCCTGTTAGTGAGTGCTCATGTTATTCCGTAAACTCTAGATGGCAATGTTTGAGGGGAAACACTCCAAGGAATTGGAAATGTACTATGGCAGTGACCAGAAAGAATTTGTAAAGCAAGCCCAGGGAAACATAAATTATTAAAATCTCCAACTAGCAAAACGTTTTCCCTAGCAATAAGAGTGTACTATTAACTTGTCTATGACTACAGCTCTAGGAAAAATTAGTTGTTTTCTTATCTCTGCCTACTATATTCCATCCACAGGACACGTCAGAGCTCTAAGTGCCAACTAAGTACCTGTGTCTATTAAAAATAATGTCTGTTCCACAAAATGGACTAAGAAAAATAAGATCAGAAATATTAGTGATTTTTAAATAAATTCAGCAGGTTTAATTCACATCTGCACCTGGTAAAAGAACAAAACAGCAGCAGCAGGGGCAGTCTGTCTGCACCAGAAGAGAGGACCAGCTGCTTCCAGAAGACCATATGAGCTTTCTTATTTCAAGGAATTGCTTTGCTTGAAATTTGGGTCAGCTACTATGAACTAAGCAGACCAGCACACATTAAACTGCATTTACTACCTGGGCAAACAATCTCAGGTTCCCTTCCTGCTCCTGACCTTTAGAAAGCATTTTGTAATTGCAATATCCAACAACTGACCTGAATGTATAGCACTTTTATTTGATATGAGCACTGAGGAAGAACATCAGATGTTTCTGCTACTGGGTATTACAGCTCAAGGACAAATGTCATTTTTCCATATTAGACACCAGCTAAAAATATATTAATATGTTCCTATTATATGGAACTGTGAGAAATATATTTATTAAAGATAGTAATGGAAGGGGACATTTCAGAGGATAATGAGAGTAACGGTTACACTATTTTCATAAATGTTTATCTTTAAAGTAAATAAATATTTAACCCAGAGGAAAGATCGGGTTCCCTTCAAGTATGCAGGAGATGGGAAAAACCTGATCCTCTCTGAGATGAACTAAAAGAATGAAATATAAAAGAAACTCACATTTCTTTGCTTGATACTTGTTAAGGAAATAAAATTGAAATACCCCATTCAGCACAAGACTAAATGTACTTAAAATTTTTTAAAATGCTAATGCAACAAAGAAATCTTCCTTCATCTGATTTACCAAAGATCTATGAACACACCTGATTTGCAAACAATTCACTTGCTACAGACTATCAGGATTTCAAAGAAACTGCTGTTCCTTTCCTTGTGAGATCATCAGGAAAGATGGGAGCACCCTTACACTTTCACATATTTTTTAAAAGGTAACAGTTTACAGCTATGTTCTTTTACAAATATACCCCACTACATGGTTGGAATGATGCATTTAATTTAATTTCTGTTCTATGGTTCAGCTGGCAAACAGACCTCCTAGGGCTGGGATAACAAATATTTTACTTAAAATTAAGTTCCGCATCAGTAAAGTCAACAGATGTTCTGCTAATGGTTTATATGGGAACAGCATGAGACCTTAAGATGCCACCAGAGGAGACTTAATAAAGAATCTGAGTGGTGACTTTCAAAAAATCCATGTTACTAATACAAATAAATTGCACAGCAGAGACTGTGAGGTGAGCACAACCTAGGGAAATTTAAAGAAGAAAAAGAGCTCTCAGAGAAGGTTATTTTTCTTTCCTTCAGCCTAACGCTAATTTATACTGATACTTCATCATTGTGGTCCCCTCTTTATAGTGCAAATAAAAAAAACCCCAAAGCATCTTTTGGCCCAAGATCAGAGATTGCTAAAAATATCATTAATTAGTTAAAATTTGGAAGCAGCAGAAATTGCATGTTGACTGCCAGAAAAGGAAAAGCAGCTCCCAGAACAGCACAAGACACATAATTTATAAAATTCAGTACCCTGCTACATGGTGCAATCCAATAACCAATGGCTAGAAAGGGAAGGCCCAATGCCACAACCAGCACGACCAGACACTTGATAGCTATGGTCTGCTCCCGTAATCCTGAGAGATTTTCATACCAGATTGTCAGTAGCTGTTGCTGACAGTTTGGATGGGCCACAAACTGCAAAGAAAAAAGAAAGAAAACCAAGACATGCTGTCATTAATAAGAAAAGTTGTATAACTGCTACATACACAATTGTGATCACCTTGAGGTCTAAAGTAACACTAGATGTTTAAGAACCATGGTTTTTTCTCATTTCCTTTAAAACAAAGGTTAATAAATAAAGAAGAAACTGCCACATCACAAGAGCATGTGGGACACCAGTTAAGCACAAGGGTGAACAGCCTGGTTTTCACAGCAGTTTGAAGAAATCTGGTAATATACTTGTCAATACCTAGTGAATCAGAATAAAGAAGGCTAGGTGTTTCACAAAAAAGGGTTTGAAAATAAATCTGATAACTGATAATTTGTGTTGGCTTAAGAGGGAGATCTGATATCAGTTGGTTATATTCTGGAAAAAGGAATAAAAATACTGTAAACCTTGGATACCCATTTTATTATCCCTTGTACTCTGCAGAGATCATTATGTACTACATACACTGCTGTTTGCCAGGGCTTGCTTGCAAAACTCAATTAATATTCCAAATCTCATTAAAAAGTGCATAGAGTAGTACAGCAGGACAGACTTCTTAAATAAAATCAAATTAAATCATTGGCAACGAAAACAGGGAACCTTAAACCTCTCAAGAAGAGCGATCTGAAACTGCTGCATGAACTTTAAAAAGGGAGACAATCTTCATACTTTAATCTACTTTGCTGTAAAATTAAAGTCCCTAAGCATTTTGGTGTGTGATGCACTAAGCAGTTAGTTCACATATTAATGCAGTTTGTACATAAAGTGGAGTGGCCAAGAGAAATAAATAAAGAGGTTGTAAAAAAGTCTTTTAAGAAATTAATGTCGGCTCAAACTGCTTCTGTTCTTTTTATTAGGCTGTCACCTTTGAAGCTTATGCACCATAAAAACTGCCAGCCTGCCCCATTTGAGAAGAAGAGATTGGGTTTTTGTGTGTTTGTGCATTCTGACATATGCCCCCAGCCTCTTCTTTTGCTAAGATAAATTTCATTGTCAACTCAGGACATCAAAGGGACAAATCCCACAGCAGATTAACTGTGGACAAAGGCAGGAAAGTAAATAATTATTTCAAATTACAAAGACATTTTTAAAATCAGGCTTAAAACTGTAGGGAAGAGGAGAGAAGAAACACCCACATCATTCCTTCTGTTACCACAGGGAATGGGAAGAAACAGTAAAGGAGCTTTAAGGAAGTTTACCCAGGGCTGGGAATCAGCCCATGGGCCCTGTGGCACCTCATCCAGAGCTCTGTGCTGGTTTATTCGCTCGGTCTATCAACATTTTGATCTGACACTAAGAGGAGATTTGCCATAATTTTCCAAAAAAAAAAAAGAAAGGGAAGATTTAGTGAATAAGATGCCAAGGGTTATGGGCAAGTTCTTCTCTGGCAGTGAGTCTAAAGGCTCTTGAGAGGATCTTAGCAACTTATTTAACTGCTGGCAACTGCACAATGTGCACCACTTCCAAGCCCTCGGAGCAAGTTGTGTCACTTCTCATCCATAAAAGCTCTGAAATTCATCCCTCCTCTCTCAGTCTTTACTGAAATACTTCAACTTATGATTGTGTTGGTTTTATTTTCAGGAACTTTAACCTATGCCTAGCCCTGCTGCGTGTGTCTGTATTACCTGTATTTGCCTGCAGCTTCATCTCCTCCAAGGACAGTAAGTTCACATCACATTTTACCTACTGCTCACATCATCCTACGACCTTGTTCTTCCTGCATTTCTCCTCTCATTCTGTTTTCCATGCTGTTTCTTACTTTTCATTACATATGGTGAATTTATTATCACGTCTCTAATACTTTCAGCTCCAGTCCTAACTCAAGTGAACGAAAATTATGCCTGAGAACAGTATCTGGTCATTAAAAGAAAAAATACCCCAATTTTAATGTAGCTGCTTTTCCAAGCATAACTGACAGTAACACTTCTGATGTTTTCAGTTTCATGACCGTGAACCAAGTCATCAGTATGTAAATATTTTTCTGTATGACTCAGAGTGATTATGTTATTTATTTCTACCATCATAATGGCTGGGTTTAGATGGAGCAAGAACAGATGCTGGCACACTCTGATACACAAGCACACAACATACAAAGAGAATTTTGCATCTTCTTTCTTATCTATCAATTCAAAACTTCAGGGTTTGAAGATTAACTCCTGTGATTTTATTCCAGCTCTTATTGATTTCACTTGGAAGTTTCATCCTGATCTTTGTCTCAGCAAGAACTGCAGATTAGTCGGCCCAGTGTCGGCTCTTCGCTGGAATTTTGTTGGCAATCTAAAGACAAAGTTGAGACACAAAACTAAAAGCACTACTACAGCAGTAATTCAGCATACAGAGCAAGACTAATTCCTTCTTTATGTTTTGGTTTTTTTTCCTTAATTCCCTTAGTCCTTCACTATCAGGGCTGCAGTTTCAGTCTGAACCTCAGCTTCAAAATCACATCATGTTTAAAAGATGGGCTCCACTTTGATGCAGTACTTGGGGCATTAAGTGCAAGAGTTTCCTTACTAATAGAATTAAAAACTCCCTAGCAGTGAAGTTCTGAACACATTTGCTACTTGTCAGATGTTTTTTCCTGCCTCTCCTTCCTCTGGAAAGGGCATACAGTTCATTAACTATTGCATGGACCTGCAGCTCTGTTTGGCCGCGCTGACTACACAGGGAACTGACCTTGATGGACCTGACCTGGAAGCACAGCTAGAAATATGGAAAGCTGAGGAAATAGGCCACATCCTTGTCTGCTTCCTATAGTTACAGGGTTGAAATAACCCCATGTGGAGTTTCCACATCTGAATCTGTTCCAGTCAGGGTATCACTAGAATCTGTCCCAGGTCTGACAGAGCAAATCCCAGCATCAAAGGACCACCACGGCAGAGACCTTTCCATCCTTTCCATGCCCTGTGTAATGGCCACTTACAGGGAAATGCACATGTATGAATATGGTAACAACGCTGCACCATCTATTTCCTCCCAACAAGATTCTGAACTGTAGTTGTCATGAATTGGAGCCAGCACTCTGAGTTTCTCTCTTGCAAGAGAAGAGAACAAGTTTGCTATAAGGAATTCTCTCTTTTTTTTTTTTTGCACTATTTAGATTTCTGTTATTCTTAACAGATCTGTGTAGCTCTTTGCTCAGCAGTGAATTTCACCAGTGACAACAAACTCATAAAAGAAAACCACAGCCTTCAGTGTGAAAACTGAGACATGAGTCTCAACAAAGTTTTGGTACACATTAAACTGCAATAGCATAAAGAATGTATCTGATATTTAGACACTACAGCATGCTTATGCATTTTGATTTTTTCCCCTGTTTCATTCTTTTGAATTAATTTAATGCCTGTATATATTTATCTTGATTTTTTGGTAATTAATATGCATTTATCTGCTGTAGACCAATTCTGTACTGGAAATGATGATTTGCTGCTTGGGATCTGTGTTTACAATTTTTGTGATCAATCTTTTGGGGCCATCGTAAACACCAGCAATCCTCAGTTGTTCTGGCAGGGTGCTTACAACTCATTTTATATGGCAGATTGGCTCAAGAGGTGGCCACAGAACCCAGAGTTATTTATGCTGAGAGACACAAGGTTTCTTGTGGAGATGATGAAACTATAATGTCTGTAAGGAATGGAAGTGATGCTAATCACTTAAATAGGTAGCTGTAAATAATACATAGGCACTGCTGTATTTCCTGGCTCCTCTCACAACAGGACACAGTATTAACTATTTTGTGTGCTAGGCTAGTGTGGGATCTTTAGGGGAACAACACAGCAATACAATAAAAACTGCAATGAAAGAATATGTATTTATGTCAAGTATGTGATGCACAGCTCCGTTTTTCAACGCATAACATTCATTCACAAAATACAAACTACTTTGAGAGAGGCATCCACTGAAAACACTTGCCAAAACACCAATAAACACAGCTACAAAGATGAAGAACTGAAATGAATTGATCAAGCAGCCATAGGCTTATTCCACGCATTTCCAGGGCTGAGATATAAAATATTTTTTAAAGGAACAAACACAGTAAATCATGTGGAATTTCTCACTATGACACACAGTTACAGATGAGCTACTTGTGGGTTGAAATCAACACTTTCACCAACACAGCCTTCTCTTTGGATTAGGTATTATTACACTGACTGACAGGAAGATGCAGACTGAGTGTCACTGACTGAAAATCTGGCTCCACTGAAATACCTTTTGGGTTAATCAGGACAAGGATCTGACCAACTATGCAAAGCCTTGCTAGCACACCTGATTTACGTCATTAAAATCTCCTGCCACTTCTCAGCGGTGGGAAGTAGATTAAACTAAACTCCTTCATTGCAGTCCCCTTCTGCCTTGTGAGAAAGTCTTGATTACTCACACCACGTCTCAGTTGTGCATCTGACCACGGGTTCACAACACCTGCAGAAGGAGGAGGTGGCACTGCCCTCCCACCACAGTGTCTGAGAGCTGTGAGGAGTTACCTTTTTGACTTCGTACTTAATGGCCAGCTTCACACGGCTCAGTGACGCTCGGTGTCTCTGCGCTTCCACCGGCTCCGCGTTCAAATCCCCGTTCAGAATGGCCTCCACCTCTTCCGAGTCCCGGCACAGATCCAGGACACCAACCACGAAGTCCTTGCACTGCATGGACAGCTTGCGGTAGTCGTTCTGGAACAGAGGGGGTACAGAAAATGGCCCGTGACAAACGTGCTTGAGAGTCAATGGTGAGGGAAAAAGGACCCGGGCAAGTTCCTAAAAAATGAAGAGTTTAATTTTTATTGTGTCAAGTTAGGAGTTTATCAGACGCTACAGAATTGTTGTACAGCAGAATCGTTCATTCTCTGACACAAGATGAACACCTAACAGCAGCTGTTTAACAGAGCATGGGAACATGACATAGTAGTGTGATGAAAATAACCTGGATGGGCAACAAGGGGCAGCTGAAAATATAAGAATTGCACAAACAAAGCAGGACCAGGACTATCAAAAATAACCTCACTCTCGTAAAAACTTTGCTGACAACTGATGATATAATTGCCTCCCAGGCTACAAATATATTTCAGCTCTTTCTACACTGCTAAAGTGACTGATTACTCATTACTCTGATGTACACCAGATACATTTCCCTCTTTTTCCTTTTCCACCCTCTGCTTCCCACTTACCCTTGGAACTTCTCACATCCAACAATTGGTGCAGTGGGTTACAAAGTAACTGCATAGAGTAACTGCAGTACAAATTTGGACACCAACGTTGTGGGCAAAAATACCTCAAATTTCCTGTAAGGTAACTCAGGAACCAGCTTCTTGAAAGGCCAGTTCAAAGATATCAGGCTCCTGGCTCATCCTCTAAGAGACCTTCCCACTGATAACACTGCTGAACTAACAGAGAGACACTTCTGAAAACCTTGATGCTTTTATGTGAGGGCTCTATCCACCTTTCCCTTCCTGCCCTTCATTTCCACCTGTATCTCTCACAAACCATTCCTTTTATGACTATTACTTTTATCTCCATCATGTTTACTCTCACTCCATCAAGCTTTCCCTTCCATTACTGCTGGAATCAACAACTCTGCTGGCATTACCTTCTGAAAGCACACAAAGCAACCACCTGTTTTCTGTTATTAAAAACAACACCCTCCTCCAATTCAGATTCTTTTCAGAACCTTGTCTTTATTCTTTCTAGCTTTCCTCAGCTTCCTTCAACCCTTCAACACTCAATGCAGCCAGCTTATGTCCTATCTTTGAGGTGCTACCTTTAGACATCTCAGTTGCTCATATACGTCAACATCAAATATTTGCATCTCTCTAATCTCCTTCCTCCTCTGACAGAACATTTGTGGCTGCATTTCAGAATTTTTAGCTAACTTTGCAAACCATGAATGTCTGAAATTTTGTTTGCACTTTTGTTTATACTTGTAAATGTCTCCCACCACCTCTGTGACATTACCTATAAACTCTTATCTCGATCTCTGCTTCAGCAGAAACCTTGGTCTTCATTTTTGTGTCCATGTCCTCTCACACAGATTTCTAGATCTGAGATTTCATATCTGAGATGTGGCCTCTGATTTCCTCACATGAGGCTATAGCTGGAGGAGGAAACTTGACTATATCTGCCAATTTTACCTTCAGTGCCCAACTAGAAACAGCACAGCCACCTTTTTCAATTACTCCACAGCTCTTCTTCAATTTTTTTCCTCACCAGCCCACCAAAACATTAATTTGAGCCCTCTGACTCTCCTTTTTTTGTGTGTTTTAGAGTTCATTTACAGACACTGCCTTTTCAAAATCACTTTTTGAGGTTACAGATTTTCCCTCAGAGGTGCCTGTCTTCTCAAAAATGCTTCCTTACTGCTTCTGCTCTCATAATTTTCTCATTTAATCTCTTTTTTTTTTTGTGAAACCCTCACTTCTTCCTCCTTCCCTGAGTAATTTTACCTCCTTGTACTGGTAGTTTTGCTAAATTTTCAACTTAGCATCAATGTAATGGGACAGAGAAACTTAATGTCCTCTCAGTAATTTCAAATTATTTTGGGAAATGGTGGGAAAAGAGGCTACATAGAGTAAGTGCAAGAATCAGCCATCAATCCCACAGGTCAGGTTCAGATATGAATCAAAATGAAATAGTACTGGAGACAAATAAATACTACAAGAAGTTGTGTTATTACACAAGACTAACATCCCAGATACAGACTTGGAAACAACCAGTCCTAATCACAGACTTAAACAGGATCCTGTTATTTCCTTTGGTCATAGAGGACAAATTAATTCAGTTGTCAGTGAACCAACAGGATGTAAGGTTATTTTAGATTTGTTTTTGGTAACCAAGGAGAACAGAAAAGAAGAGCCAATTATAAAAATAATACTGGGATGCGTGATTAAATTCAGTGAAGGGATAAGCAAGCTTATGTATGACCAAGATTTAGGAACTTTTAAAATGGCAAAGTCTCATTAAAAAGTTAATCAAGGGAGTGAAATATACTTGCAATCACAGAGGTCTGAATGCAGATAAAGCTTTTATGAAATATGATTAGATCTGAGATGCTACAAAAATAAAAACCTTACAAAGGAAGACTCCAGGATGGTGGCTAGCATAGCAGCAGTCAAAAAAAAAAAAAACAAAAAAAACCCCAAATCAACGACAACGAGGAACAGTCTTTCATGACAGCCTAGTCAAGAAAGAGCTTCATCACAGAGGCCAAAACTGTAAGTATAAACTCCTAGAGTTCAGGTTATGGAGAATATTAAGCAAAACACAGAGGTAAGACAATGTAAAAAGAAGATGCGGATTTTATTCACTGAAAACGAAAGAGTGACTGAAGACAATCTAATAAAGCTAAATACAATACCATGCCTTCAGTTTACTCAAGTCCTGTGTTGTTTATATTGTTTCCACAACAGAATTCTTAAATATCAGTGAGAACTCGAACACTCTTCCTCAAACATCCTATTTCAAGCAAGAGTTGCTTACACACTTCACCACAGCTAAAGGAAGGATTTACTAAAGGAGATGGCTGAGCAAAAACCTTGCTAATCATCAGACACAGCTTAACATTAATTCAACAGGAATAAGACCGATAATCAACCTTTCTCTAACACTTTAAAACAGCTGTAAATACATTATTCAAAGTGCATGGGAGGATACACTTACTGCAGTGACTTCAGTAATAATACAGCATAACTGAAAGAGAAACTGCATTCTTTCTCTCCTGAATTTGCAGGCACTTTTAACTCTACCAAGAAAAAAAAAGAAGTATTTGTTTTACTATTATTCGTATCTAACCTACAGTCAAAAGTGGTATCTTATTAAGATTTAATAAGGTTTAGTTTACATGGTTTTGTATTATTCAAGCGGTTTATGACATAATACAACCCAAATTTTGTCCTTGTATTAATGAACATGGGCTGTCCAGTTGCAGAGAGAGGCTTCAATTACAAAGTGTTTTCTCATTCTTTTGCTAATTGTGAGGAAATAGAAGAAGAAACAGTGGATTTCTAATAGGAAACAACAAGAGTTATTTCCATGCATTGTATGTTTGCCTACTACACAGGAGTTACCCAGACTTCTTCTAATTACAGTAGAATAACAGTAGGAACATGAATAACATGTTTCTTCATTGGTAGATACACCACTTGCTTATAAAAGTTATGCTTATTGCCAGGTAAGATTAATGACATAATGGATGAGGTTTTATTCTGTCAAATTTAAGGATTAAATACAGCCTACATTACTCACAGATGGTGTTATGAGAACTGAAAACCAGTATGTGCATTCTTAAAATCCCACTCTGGCTTTGAATCTTATAGCAGGAATTCTTGTCAGATTTCCCTTTCCAGGTCTTTATTTACCTACGTATTAGCAAATCAAATTTATCCCATTCTATTTGATTGCTTTACAGAATTAAACAGACAAACACTACCCGATTCTCAAACAACCTTCTACCTCTAGGGTATTGTGTGAATATCAGAAATCTCAATCTGTGCTCCCAGTCATCCAAATCACCTCTGCTCACTCCTGAGAACATACAAATGAAGCCACCAGATCACCACTAACAGTTGCACAAACATCTTTGTAACATCAAAAAATATCAGCCTACACCCTGCATTTCCCAGGTTCTGCAGCTGACTCCAGCACATACAGGGCAACGGATGGTGACTGGAATTGCAAAGCTGTGTCTCACGAGCAGTTTCGGAGGACTCTGGCACACTTCAACAGCTGGATCTCAGCCTGCCCAACTGTGTATGTTCTGTTCTCACTCATAACATCAAGCACTGCCTTGTGGATTCATCCAGAATCTCCACAAAAAATGTATTGATCTGTGTGCAAAGAACAAGGCACACAAACAGAAAACCTTCGGCTGAATTCACACAAGATTTGTAACCACTGCAAAGGAAATTTATACTGAGCAGTCACATGCAGTCCAACAAAATGCAGGGATCTGTGCTCTGTTACAGGAGCCACACTCCTGCAAGTTCATGAGTGCTCCCAAATGCCTAAGTAGCTCACACTTGTAATACTGGATTAGAAGTTTACCTTGAGTATTACCTGGTAGATGGCCACTTTGAAATCACACACGTGGTGAGTTTGCACATGTAACTGTATATGCAAATCAAGTACATAATTGCACTAATGATTATGGATCTGGGCCCTCTCCTTTCAAAAGCTGGGCCTAAACCTAGATTAAGCTTGAGCATTCTTTGTTAGTTCAGCTGAGATAACACTATGTAAATTTACTTGGAACACTGACAGATTCCGCTTTTAGATGCACGTCCACATCTTCCGCTGGTTCAGTAGGAGCTTTTAGCAAAACTGGGAGCGGGGATTTATCCTATAGAAAGCAGGAATACAACCTTTTTGATCCTTACCAGTGCAATTTCAGCTGGGAGAACTGAGCTTGATTACACAGGACAGTATTTAGTTGAAAGCTGGTGTAAAGAGATAATCCTGGGGTTTTTTAGCTACCTTGTCCTCTCTCTTCCTATGGTGACTCCAAAGGAAAGTTCCATCAGCTGTTCTGACTGCCAGAAATCCTCCCTTCCCTAGGCAGTAACAGCCCTAAAGTTCTCAGGGAGGAGGGTGAATATCAATTAACTTTAGGAACCCATAGCAGCTGCAGTGGCCAGGGTCTGCTAAAAATAGGAGAACATAAAAATTGGGAATATTTGTATTGCAAAGTATTTTGTGGTGCTACTGGACAGGAAAAGATAATTCTCCAACCCTTGTAATGGTCACTTACTTACATTAAGACAAGATACAGTTCCAGTTTTTGCAATTTCGTAGCAGTCTTGACTGAGATCAAACTGAAAGTTCTGATGTCATCTGAAATCCTGCAGGCAATCCCTGGAATTAGGAGACTAGGGGGACTAGGATTACACGCAGAGTAAGAGAAATACCGTACTCCCTGTCCTGGCCATGAGAGAATTGAATAGAAGAATACAACTAGATGCAAAAAGGAGTAAAAGTGTCAAGAAGAAATAAATAAAATGGATGAAGAAGAGTAAAAGAACAAACAGCAGGCTGAAATAAGGATTTCACAAATGGAAGTAAGGAAGCTTGAAGATGAAAGGAGTACAATGAAATGGTCTTTAGGGCTCCAGTTTCCCCATCTATTTTTATTAATTTTCAGTACTTTTTTTGGCTATGTGTCTTGCATCTTCCAAGAAAAATCAGGGTTCTGTGGTTTCTTTGAATCCTGTCTCCTTACTTCTAAGAGGAAAATAAAACAAAACCCTAAAAATCATTAACCAGGTTTTTAACCAGTGCAATTAACCAGGTTTTCTTGAGGAACTGACTGTCATGAATGAAAGTCCTAAGTCACCTTCCCACATTTCTAATTTGCTTGTGCAAACCCAGGTTTGTGCATTACAATTTCTTAGTGTAAAGGGTAAGCAAGACGGGCAGACTGGACTTTGCATATGCAATGGACATTAAGTTCAATTTAACAAGCATTTACCAGGAAACTTGGCCCTCAGGTGTTTTTAAACAGGTTCAACCTATGTTCTTTCGCTGTGGGAAAACCATCCAGAACAGCATTTTCTGTAGGAGTGCTCTGCATCCTGGAAGCAGAGCATGCACAGGAGACGTTGTGGGCCTTAATATTCCATGGATACTGAGAATAAATCATGATTTAAACAGATTCGTCTATTTTTTTTTTGTCGTGAGAGCGATGAAGTATTTTACCCATTTTTCTTCACCCTGAAAAAATTCTGCTCAGTGCTGTGCTACAGATTGAATTTGAGTGGAATACTTGAGCATTTCCAGTGATGATCCTAGAGGAGAGTGCAGCAGAAGTCTGCAGGAATGCAAATGCTGGATTAGAAGCCTTCTCCTCTGGGATGTGACAAAGCACACAAGTTATCAGCCAAACACATTCAGATGACACATCTATAGGAAAGAAAGCACTGAAAAGTCATGGATGGGAGGGACTCCAGGAAAACACTCAGCTCTCCTACCAGGCTTGATAGAAACAGAAGGAAAAAAAAGAGATGTGACGTCAATGAGGAGAGTAATTATTTCACTGGAATGCTTTGACATTGGTGAGAAGCTGGAATTTCCATGCCAGCAAGGAGTCAGGAACAATTTTTACTGTAGGTGCCAAAACTGAATCATCTGATACACCTGGCAAGGTTAGTAGCAATGTAAGTGCTATCCAAAAATACTGAAATCTGTGAAAACAGTGAATTTTTCGGGGTTTTAGGCATCCCAAAATAGCAGGGATTTACCATTTTAAAAACTGAAATAATTTTTCTAAGTTCTGGTTTGAAATGAGAAGCCCAATCAAAGAACTTCACCTTCTCTTCTCCACAATTTCAAGCTACTATTTTTTCTGTTGAAATTTGTATGCATGGTATTAGTACCTGTGAGATAGGAGTCTCCCATGGATTTCTATTTCCACTGTAATTTTTCTGTGCAGTTCTAATCATCTACATCCTTGCCTAACAAAAACACAAAGCAGCTTGCCCTAATTTAGCTTTTGGTGGCAGGGTACCTTTTCATCTGAGGAAAAAGAAAAATCTGACATTTTTCCCTGAATAAATACATCGAGGAAGTATTCAATTAATTTGCCAGATTACACAATACACAGCATGATATGAGCAAGTTCCTTTAGCAAAGAAAGGGGAGGAAAGGTTTAAGCTGACTTTTACACTTCATTAGTGTGTGTTATAATATATCAATCCTCCTCACCACCAAAACTTTCTCTTCAAATTGTATTTTAACCCACTCAGCCACATCTGGAGCTATTCTTTCTCAGGAGTCTAAAAAGGTTTCTTCCTCTTCTGTTAAATTTCACTTTATTAATTTCTCCCTGTATTTCTCCATGTTGTTGTATATTCTTTCTGAGTACTCCACAGGGTAAGCGGTGCTTGCTGTTGTTTGGAGAGGTTAATGCATTTTTGTCTCTCTCAGGTCATTTTTGAAGATATGAAACAAGCAAGTGGTACCCAACACTGGCCTTGCAGAACCCCAATAAATTTGCTGTTACATGCAGAGACAATGCTGTGAATAACACTACTCACTGAGAACAATCTGCCATTCCCCAAGCCGAGCTTTTCTCTTTACAAGCAGTCTACTGGGGTTTGATTTTTTGTGGGGTTTGGCTGCAAGGGGAGAAGGGTGGACAAGAGGAAAGGCAGCTGTTATGGTCCTTTTCAAGGTATCCAACAGAACTGAAAAATTATTTAAAAAAGCAGTGGACAACAGTTAACTAAGCCATTAATTGTCTGATGGGGAAGCTGAAATATATAAATAAGTCAGGGCACTGACATACAAAACCAGATGCAGCTGAAAACCAGGTAGGAGGACTAACATCTGTAAAAAGTCCAACAGCTGGTTTTGAACTTGTGACATTCCTAAAAGGTGTGTCAAAAAAAATCTACTTTGGGTATTCTTAACAATTTGGAGACATCAGTCAAAATTAGTACAAATTAAAAAGAGGGAATAAGGTCAGTGCTGCAGTACCTCAAGAACAGCAAAATGTTTCTGCTTTTTGTACTTATATTACTCAGCATTTGTAACTAAGAACAATCCTTGTGTGCTGCAGCAACAAGAATTGTTTTCCATCTGCTGCAAGGTTATCAGAACGCACACTTTTTCCAGTTGCCAATTTTTCCCATTTTTTCCGAACACAGCAGGTGCAAAAGCAATTTCATTCCATTAAAAATTCCTTTTAAAGGCTTATGTATCAAGAATAAAAGAGACAATGGGATGAGAGTATTTGTAATTGAAAAAGTACAGGCACAGGGAATCATTTCAGCATCTAAGGACAACATGAAGTAGCAGCAACTTTAAAACAATAAAAAAGACAGAGAAACACAAAAACACCATTACCTTGAATTCTTTTTCAATGTTGGCCAACTTGGCAAGTTCATTGCTGAGTTCTAGAGCAGTGAGCACTGGATCTTCACTGGACAAGGACAGATAAGCCGGACTGGCCAGTCCTTTGTACGCGTTTATTCTTGACCTAGAGTGACTGAAAGAATCATGTTTTTGCTTCTCTGTACAGTCATTACATTTGCAGAAATAATCATGAGGTCTTTCTATCCTTGCTCCTTTCATCAACAGCATGTGCACGACTTCGTATTTTTGGCAGTGGGCAGCTAAAATTATGGGAGTGATGTCTGGAGAAAAGCGGGTACCGTCTTCGTCGTAGGAATAAAAATCATCATCCTGGAGCTCCTGCTCACAAGGGCTCAGAGTCAGTCGCTTATTTACTGAAAACCCAGGATGATTCAAAATTGCTTCCACTATCCTAATGTAACCCTTGCTGATTGCGAGCAGCAGGGCATCTCCAATCCGTGCCAAGTTCTCTTTTTTTAACAGAAGTTCTGTCACTTCCAAATGTTCATTCCCTACAGCAAGCTGCAAGGCGTTTTGGCCCATGTAGTCAACGCAGTTGACATTCAGTGTCTTTGACTCCTCCAGCATTTTGCGCACCACAGGGATGTTCCCGTACTCGGCAGCATCCAGGAATCGCTCCTCCTCGGCCGTCAGGCTCGTGCCCCTGTTGTTGAACATGAAGGCCGGGCCCCTAATGGCCTGTCGCCTTCCCTTCTCCCTCATCATGGTCATACGCCTCAGGGATGGACTCTCTTCAATGTACCTAAGGAGAAAACAAGGAAAAGGTAACAAATTTTCACTATGGTGGTAATTTGTAGCTTCCAATGCCGTGGCTAAACCAACTTATTTTGTCCCTTGTCCTTTGCCCCTGTACTGACAAGCAGTATCCTGTATTGGGATCACTCTCTCTTGTCTGCAATCTAAAGGCACTCACAGGCCCAGTGCCTCAGGCCATTGCTGCTCTCTTAGCACGGTCAAGATTAACATTTTTTTTTTTTTAAGACATCACTCCTCTTTAGAAATCCCTGCCAGCTTACTTAGCACATACATAAAATGAAAACATATCTGCTGTTCTACTTTCAGTAGTAATTAATTACTATCCACCATGGGCATTCAAGCTGATGGTATAAGTAAGGTGTTGTGGGTTGACCCTGAGTTGATGGACAGTTTTTTAGACTAATGACGCTTCTCGCAATTTACCTNTGTAGCTTCCAATGCCGTGGCTAAACCAACTTATTTTGTCCCTTGTCCTTTGCCCCTGTACTGACAAGCAGTATCCTGTATTGGGATCACTCTCTCTTGTCTGCAATCTAAAGGCACTCACAGGCCCAGTGCCTCAGGCCATTGCTGCTCTCTTAGCACGGTCAAGATTAACATTTTTTTTTTTTTAAGACATCACTCCTCTTTAGAAATCCCTGCCAGCTTACTTAGCACATACATAAAATGAAAACATATCTGCTGTTCCACTTTCAGTAGTAATTAATTACTATCCACCATGGGCATTCAAGCTGATGGTATAAGTAAGGCAACACTTAATGCTTACCATGTTGTAGATCACATAAAAGTGAGGTGAAAACACATTTTCTTCAGGATGTCTTGCCAAGCAACTCATGGTGAAGCCTGAACTCACAGCTTCTCGTGTTACTACTAGAAACGTTAAAACCTGGAAGCTTCTACTCACAAGTCACTTTGGTTGAAATATAAATTTTTGAAAAACAATAGTACACACACATTCAGCAGACTTTCTGCAACTAAAACGGTCACAGGTTCCAGACACCAGGAGTCATCCAGTATAGACTGGGATCAGCTCTCACTCCAGTGGACTCCTGCAATGCTGTGGGTTATGTTGGGCCTGTTTCTACAGCTACCATTTCAGGAGCTGAGAGGGTCTGTGTACATATTCTTGTACCATAATCAAAAAACTGGGAAAGCCAAAGAGTTAATGAATGAAAATTGGGATAACAGGCTGCACAAGAAAGAGGAAACCTGGGTGTAGGAAAGTGAGATGTTTTAAAGGAAACTGAGAACCAGGGAACCTGTGAACTCTCCACAGAAACCAGTTGCAAAAGCAGAAAGAGGGAGAAAAGAGATGGGTAACAGATGAAAAGAATGGCCGAGCAAGCTAATCTGGCAAACACAGAAACTGGAATTATGAACCAGTGAAGGTACTGGCTGAGAGAACAGGCAGATTGGATGCTGAGCTGGATCTAGCAAGGTAAGGAAACTAGAGAGGGGCGAGGAGGTTCAGAGCAGTGAGACTGGATAGAAATTGCAAAGAAAATGGAGCAAGGATGAGAGGTTGAGGAGCAGAGACTGCCTAGCTGGGGAGAAAAACAGCAGGAGACAACTGCCTGGCAAAGTCTGAAGCAACAGAATGGATGGGATCAGGCTCACAGCTGGTGGAAGAACAGAAGCATTTGTGCCTGCCAGAGTAGAGGCCAAAGGCCTGAAAAGGTACTCGCAGTACCCTAACCTTCCTTCAGCATCATCTGAAAATAAACATGAAACCAATCAGCAATCTCCCTCTCCTTTTCTAGTCCAGCTCGATATTGAGAAAGGTGGCTATCAGTTAATCCAGTAGCTCAAGGGATAGAGATCACTTGAGATGATTTGATGGGCATGGAGACACCAAGTGCTGCTGATAAACAATATGACTTAATGGAGGGTGTGCTTTGAATACATATAACACACCATATATATATATATATATATATATACAGTACATAGAGATAAAGAGGTCTTTTAAGTTCCAAATTTGTTTCTTAGGTCCTACGTGCTTCTGTTCCTCATCTTTAGAGAAAGAACAGTTGGCTCCCATCTTACAGGAGCATTGTGAAAATTAATTTATTTCACTTTGCTGAAAAGCTCAGACACAGGAGTAAAAGGCCAGACAGAAAAACTGAAGAGGAAATTAATCCTTCTACCCTCAGTGCATTAAAAGAGATGTGAATCCATGTAATGAATGCCAAGGGCAAACCAAAATATTAAACAGCCCTTCTTAAGCAAATCCTGTCAGTCTGCAAAAAGGACAGAACCAAGGGAAAAACGCCACACGCGCTTTTGGGCACGGAAAGGCTCTGCATTAAAGTGGACACAGTAGCACGTGCATGGGCACCTTCACAAGATAAATATCCAAACTGGTGCAGGTTCAAATCCACAGACAGAGAAACAGCCTCCTAAGTGCTGCTGGAGGTTGTTTTCTATGGGTGTGATCTTGCAAGAATGAGCTTTGCCATATTAATACTGCACAAAATACGACCGCTGCCATCACTGGGTGCAGCACTGTCAGCCCTAAGAGTTTTCATCGGGCATAACTAATTCCATTCAGGTTGTAAGGATATGCCTGCCCTTCCAGCTATCTGTATCAGCTGTAATAAATTCAGCAAAATGAAAAATCTTAATCACTTTATCACAGCTACAAACATCCTAAAACCCAGTTCAAGCCCTGAGCATTTCAGTTAACACAAATGGGAAGCTCAGCTGCACACCAAGTGAAGAGACTGTGATACTCATTAGCAAGGGCAGGTCTCTCCTGGGATGAAGCATTTGATCTTTTTACCTTTTTATCTGTGGCTGGCATTTCTGGAATACCTGAAATAGCCTGAGTGGCACTGCAGTATAAGTAATGCTAACTACTGTTTACTTTTTGAAAGATGTGGCAAAACTGCTTTGGCAAACATGACATGATCCATTCTTTCTTTTTTCATTTCTGTACCACTTTCTTTAAATCTATAAAAAAGGCTGCCTAACAGAGAGGATTTGTAACTCTGTTAAACACAGAATTGATTTAATGTCTTAAACCTCAGGCATATTTCCCACTTAGAAGTACTGAGAAATAAAGATTTGAGCCCAGAGTGCACAGCCACAGTGAGCTGCTATCTTACTCCCCAGCAAAATCAGACGTAAAACCAGATACACTGCCTTCTCATAGTTTCTTTCTAAACAAGATCTTACTGCCTTCTATGATGTTGCATTTCCATTCTTCCTCCACATCCAAAACTACACAGGTATAGAAATGTAGTGTTTACTGTAATGTTAGGGGAAAAAAAATTGTAGCTATTAAAAATGTAACAAAGACAAAACAAATTGACTCATGCTGACTTCTTGCTTTAAGAAGACTCTAAACTGCCACTTTGAATCTCATTTATCTTTTATGAAAGACACAATACATTTGTCCTTATATATTCCATTTAATTTTTCAGCATATTTTGAAATGTGACATTTATTTTCATTTTATCTACCCTCCTTTCAAAGCCCACTATCTGGGTGATCACTGAGGTGATTCATCTGACTTCTGTAGAGAGACACATATCCTTTCAAAAGTGTCCTTTCAAGAGTGTCTTCCTAATAAGGAAGATACCCTTAACTGCAAACCTTGTGACAGAAATGATGTATCTGAAGTGACTGCAATACCTTCTCAAAATAAAGATGCACGATGCTTGGTATTTTAATGACTAAAATATTGTCAAGACATCCCTAAATAAATGAAAAGCAAAAAATCTTATGCAGCACCACAGGGCCATAAGGCTGTTGTGTTCATCCACATCTCTCCCCTCTTTTCTTCCACTTTTCCCTCAGCAAATTCAAAGACCAGGAAGCCAGCATAGCTCTGGTCAGAGTAGGGCATGCAAGAAGAATCGGGTACAGGGTCTCCTATTCCATTTTCTGCTTTCTTTTTCTTACATCTAATATTTGTAGCTATCCCAAAGTATGAATAAAATAGTTAGAATTTTAGTTTTAGGTGTTCGATCATTTTCAGCATATTTTATATGTATTATTTGCTGTCTGAAATAATCAAACCAGCAAAATCTCAAGTTGCATCTTTCAACATCATTAGACTGGCTTAAAAATATCATTAAAATAGAACTAAGTGTGGATTAATTGCTTGTGTTCTATTCCCAAAGCCTCTAAAGATCAGATACTCAATCCTGTCTCTGTTAAGGTGCTGACAGCCTACATTAAAAGTCAGGAGAGATGGAAATCATGAGGCTCCGTTTCCCAACTGTTCCAAATAGTTGAAAGAACACACACAAAAAAATATAAAAATATCTGTAGAATGCATGGCAAAAAAACCCACAAAAGCACCTAGTAGGAAAAACGCCCAATTATTCTGTATTAATTCATCAGTAGAGATAAAGAAGGATGGAATTGGAGATCAGTCATGTTAACTGAAGCACACCTGTCCCACCACATGTGGACACTTTTCACTTGGCCCTGAGCCTGCTGCAGTCAAGCAGCTGTTTTGAGGAACTGAAAAACTTCACTGGCAAGAAGGAAGAACTTCAGGAATAGCACACCAGCCTTCAGAATCATTCGTTCATCAGCTCTGCTTCGCAGTAGGACTCCCACATGAACGAGACCAAGGCTCCTAAAGGAGCACATCACCTTTCAACACCTTTACCCAGTGATAAGTATCACAAGCTCTCAGACAGAGCAATGCTATGTGCACCCTGAACAATTAACTGGTTCATTACATACCTGGTATACAAGACACAGAAACTTATCCTACATTATAACGCGTTTATGCTTATCTTAACTATTTTCATCTAAAATGTATGACCTTCATATGGGAAATAAAAAATTAAATATAAAAAAAAATTCTGCTGAGCAATCAATGCCCATTTATTTCTTGTTTTCTGCACATATCACATTTACTATGACCTTACATTGCATCATATCCTTGCCTGGTCAGAGTTGTTCCTACAAGGAATGTACAAGGCAAGACATTGGAGCAGCACAGCAACTGCAAAGGGCTGGAGAAAGCACAGCAATTCCTGTCACTCTACCTATCCTTTTTCATGTTCAATCTAGAACTGCAGCAGAAAAGAAGTGTGGGACAAAGAGTTGACCCAAGAACTCCTTTTTCCTTTTCCAGCTCATTATCTACAGCAATCCAAAAGATTTATAATCTTGTTTCTAAGTCTACTTTTTAACACTGCACATGGCATAAGCAATTTTAAAGAAAAGGAGAGTAGCTGGAGAAACAGAGATTTCATTCTGGGCCTTCCCAGATCCATAGAGCAATTTGTGCTGAAGAACAGGCTGTTACTCTCCCTGAACTATTACATGCAATAAAAGATGGCATCAACAATTTACAAGTAGTTTAGCCCCCTGCTAAACTACAGTACATTAGTGATCCTGATTCCATTCTAGCCCTGAAAAGGAAATGCAGTCCAGTGGTAATAGACAGATCTGATAGGTACATCATGCCAACAGCTTTTAAAAGCAGCAACACTGGAGTCAGGAGAGCAGAGGATGCAGATTGTGCCTCTTATTCTGCCAAAAGTCACCTCTGAGGTCCCTCTGAGTTTTAAAATTAAAGACTGGTAATTGCCTTACAAAAGTAAGTGCTCAGACACGTACATACATGAGAGCAGCATTGTAGCTAATGACTCCTGAGATCTCTCAAACTAAATGATTTCAAAGATTTTATTTGTTACTGTTACAGAAAATGACAGCTCTTGCATGTGAGGAAGCAGCTCCTGGCTCTGAGCAGGGCCACAAGAAATGTTGGAGGGGCACCCCCCCAGCCCCACTGCCTCTCCCAAAGGAAGGCTTTCCCATCCCTCCAAGCTCTGCTGTAGCCATGAGTCAGAATGCGCCACTGGTAAATTTGTTTCTTCAGCACTAAAACCAGTGTCTCCTGTATGTATGTTTGCTCATGTTCCAAAAAATGTGGGAGTCCCTGCACCAAATCCAAAATGCATTAAACGGGAGCTTCCTTTCCCCTTCTGCGAGCTACTGCCTGGGCTTTCCAGAAGAGGGAGGCTGAACAGCAGAACATAAATCAGGCCAGCTGCAAGATCTGACTGAGGTCTATACTCTCCCACTGGTCTGAAACAACATAATCCATCATCCAAAATGCCCTCATGTCATCTCACAGAAGTTCTGGCTCCAAACTGGAAAGATTTAGTCCAAAAAAATGGAAAAAAAAATTACAGTGAGCTATCAGGAGGAGGTGTACACACACTTAGGGGATGAAACAAACTCCTGCCCCATAAACTACGCAAAGCTTTTTCCGACAATTACTCTTCACTAACTCCTCAAAGGAAAATACCAACCATCTGAATTCCTGTGGGAAAAAAAAAGGACTATGTATTGATGGCAGGAGGGCATCTATACACACACAGAACAAGGCAAATATCTCAGCAGGAAAGAACCAAGTTAGCAGGTTAACTTGCACCAACAAAGAATTTTAAAGCTCCTTTGAAACTTAGTCCTTTCTTTGTGTTCTGTCACTCCAGCCAGAAAACTACGCTGTGATTTTCAGAGAGACTCAGGAAGCCAGGTATCTGATGCCTACTACATTTAATTTACAGGTTTTGTCCACCTTTTTCCCACTGGGGCATATAGTACCCTGTGAAACAAGTATTACATCCAGTCTGCAATCTTAGTAGGAATCCGAGGTTAATTACTTTTTTCCCAGCAATATTTGGCACAGGAGGGAGCCAGCTGTACACCGACAGGCACCTTGCACAGGCTACTGCTTTCAAAACCCAACAGTGTCTGCCTTCTTGTGCAAACTACTTCACATCTTCCTGCCTCTTTCCCCTCACACCTTGTGCTGAATGTTTAGACTACAAATCCTTCCAGCCAAGGATTCTCACTCTGTGCCTGCTAAAGCATGACCTGTGCCAATCTGAGTGCAGACCTGTGCCAATCAGGAGCAAGCTGATACTCATCTTTACTTCACTAAGAAGCGCAATGATTTTAGGCATTAGCACCAAACACACAATGTTACTCCAGGAGAAAAATCCCACTGCTATGCCAAGGGTGACCACAGGCACATAACAGGGAAAATATAGTTCTGGGTGTTTTGCCTCTGTGCCCCAATTGTTCAATACACTCCTACGACATTAACCCAGGTCAGCCCTTTTGTCACTCCATTGGGCTCACAGACTCCCAGGATAGGGCCACAAGAATTATTCTACCAGGGAGCAATTCCAAGAGACAGAGCTCACTCCAGGCTCAAACACCTATAGCTGTGTAAACTGAACTCCAGTTTGATCCCCCCATGGTATAACATCCATTCCTTAAACACAGGAATATGCCAACCTTTCTAGAAGGACACGCGGGATCCAGAAGCTGAGGACTCATAGCTTGCAATTCCTCTGAGCCAGCTTCAACTGTCTAAAAATAACATGTCCAAGTCTCTTTTTATGGCAGATAAAGACAGGCACCTCCAAAAAAGAAGATAAATGACTATGCTGCCTTTCCCACTGCTATTTCCTCTCCCATTCCATCATCTACATGGGAGTCTAGACAAGTAACTCAAGCACAACTAACTTTCTGACAGCTGAAGACATGTGAAAGACCAATTCACTCAAAGTGCAGATTGCTGGGCACAGGGTATTTGTGAAGAATTTCTGCACAGGGATGGTAAACCCCGCTTTTATTTGTGGTTATCCCATTCTAAGCACTACCCTAATTATTTCTGTATTTTACAGTTGTCTCTGGGGTGATTTTAATTAAGGCTTCTACAGCTGCTGAATATCTTATCTTAAAACTCAGTGTTTGCTATCTGGTAATTAAAATATTTAATTAAGAACTAAACGTTGTCCCGAAAACATAAAATAGTCAAGCAATCCTCTGAGGTTAAGTCTACCTAAACTGCAGTGTGTTATAAAAATTAGTGAATAATTCATGGACAACCTACATTTTGCAAGTCAGGGAAAAGAAAGTTAACATCCCTACTAGTAAAATTGAATGCATTTCTCTTGCAGTAAGTCTAATCATGGTCAGCATCTCTTTATATATCTAAATAGATATATACATGTTTATGATTGCATCTTTGAAAATAAACTAAAATCTTGGAAGAGCACATCTAAACAGGATAAGGTGCATCTCCAGAACTAAGGTTTTTCTGCACAGGTGTCCTAGATTTCTGTGGGGAATCTGATTTTATCTCAGAACATATTTAAAAAATATATAGGGATAAAGGGGATGCTTTAGCAATGGGCTCTCTAAACCTTAGCTGAGCCAATAATTGGGCAATTTCTCGGCAGCTACGCTTGTATCCAGGGGGGAAAAAAAGGGGGGGNCCGGGCGGCCCCCTCCAAACACCACCCCGGGCCCCACTTACATGGTGCTGGCAAAAGGAGGGGGCGGGTAGTATCCGTAGGGCTCCCGGAGGGTTTTGACAGCCCTTTGCGGAGGCGGAGGGGGCTCCGGCCCCCCATTGACGCCTCTCCAGCCGCGGCGCCGGCGCTGCTGCTCCTCTTCCTCTGCCCCCTCCTCCTCCTCCTCCTGCTGCGGGGGGAAGGTCACTCTCCCCTGCTCCTTGCTCTTCCTGATCTTGCTCGACATGGTCAGGGTCCCTTCAGGCGGCGGCGG